>JBAMJV010008888.1:0-53822 GCA_037951105.1 Echinarachnius parma | reverse complement strand
AGGAGTATGTAGTGTGGTGGAGTGGAGGTTTAGGGGGGGAGGGGGTAGTGAGGGTGATGTGGATGAAGATAATTTGATAAATTTGGTTAATTAATATTTGATATATAGGGGTGGAAGGGGGTATTGGATTTTGGTGTAAAATATAAGATATATAAGAGAAGGGTAAGATGGAGGGAATGGAAGTGTGAGGGTATGTTTTATTAGTGGTTGGGTGGTAGGATGGTAGGTGTTTTTGAGGTTATGTTTGTTAGGGGTGGTTAGGGTGGGGTTTGGTGATATAGGGGATTGGAGTTGAGTGGTGTGTAGTTAGGGGGAAGGAGTGGTTGATAGTAGGGGAAGGAGGGATGTAGATTTAGGTTGTTATAAAGGAGGGATTGAGGGTTGAGGAGTAGGGGGATGGGAATTTTATGAGTTTGTGAAAAGGGGTAAAAGGGTTGTGATGTTTGAGGGATATTAAAAAGGTAGGATTGAGAGGGAGTAGGATTTTTAGGATTTTGGGGTTGAAGGTAGGGTGTAAGTAGATGTAAGTAGATGTATGGTGTATAGATTATAGTAGTATAGGGGTGATATTTATGGGAAGAGGAAGAGGGAGAGAGGAGGGTATGAATTGAATTGTGAGATAGAGTGAGATAGGTTGTTGAGGGGTAAGATGTAGAGATGGAAGAATGGATTAGGAATTGTATAGATGTTAGATAGGGGTATTAGGGTGTAGATAGGAGAAGATAGGTATTAGATAGGGGGAATATGGGTAGGATGTGTTGTTTGATTTTTTGGGGTGAATAGGAATAGGATAGTAGTGGTTTGTATATTAAGTGAGTTAGGTATATAGGGTTGTAAGTAAGTAGTGTTAGGATTAAGATATTAAGGTAGTGTTTATAGGTGTGTATAGGTATTAGATTAGGTAAGAGGAGGTTAGTTATGATAGATTAAGAGTTAGATTGGAGGAGGGAGGAATAATAGGGTATAGAAGGGTAGTAGAATAAAGGAGATGGAAGTAGCAATTAAAATAGGGGATGTTTTATAGAAGAATAAATTTTTAGGGTTGTAGTTTTATAATGGGTGGGGTAAGCGTCAACCGGGTTGCATTGTCTCAAGGTGCTTTAGCATTCTGTGTTGCTTTATGTTTTACACACTATAAGTATACCCGAACTTATTTGTTTGATCGATTGTACGGAGTCCGTACCACACTTCGCCTTTACTACTTTTGCTAGGTCAATGGGCTTACTTTTTCAAATTCTTTGTTTTATCAATGGCATAATTAATAACTTCAACTCAACTTGAGGATCGTACTGTAAAGCTTGCTTGCGGGTTGGAACGTGTTGTCTGGCCGTCAGTCGGATGAAGAGAGGTTGCCTGTTAAATTCTCAACAGGCGAGCTACCTTCCCTCACTTTTCTTTTCTTTTTTCGTTGTCTAGGGGAGAGAATATTCGAAATCATTGTCAGAAGGGAGGTCTACGTCGTGTTGCTAGCTTTGGCCACCATTTTAAAATGGCGGCAAAAACAACAATTACTCTACGTGCAGTGCGATATATATAAATAAGCCACTAATAAGTTTGCTTACCCTTTTTACAGCGGTGCCATACATTCGTTATCCAATAAACCAACAATCCAAAAGTCAAGTATCCAAAAAAGCAATACAATCCAAGCGTCCGCTCTCGATCACTCCTATCACTCCTATTTTCCAGGCTTTATTTTCCAGCTTTAATCTATGTGTTGTTGTTGTTGTTTAGTTTGGTGGCAATCAGTCAAATCTGACTATTGTTGCCAATTGCTTTTCTATTGATTTCATCTTCACATATTTTTAAACTATTATACAATTTTATATATCATCAACAAATTATTTATATGGCACCGCTAAAAATATTGCGATATTTCATTTTTTTTCTTTTCTCCTACCTTATTATGAATATTACTTTTATATACAAAAATAACAATTTTCCTTATTTCAATAACAAAGCCCACCTCTCACATCGGGACTCCCGCCACATATGTGGAGCAAAGGTGTTATATACCCTGCGGTAGGCGCAACGCGCTATCCCGCATGAGCGAGTACGCTCCTAATTGGTCAATAACGGACAAGGCCTATTGGCCGACGCACACGGGTGCTTAACCAATCAACGGGCCGCTGGCTCGGCTCGCCTGTTGGGCGGAAACAATGGCGTGTTCAACCAATCAGCGGGCCGCTGGCTCGGCTCGCCTGTTGGGTGGAAACAATGGCGTGTCGGTGCGGGCTGGTCGGGGAGTGTCATGGCGGCGTATCGTACGCATCCAAAATATCGGGATATCGATCCCGTTGTCTCTGTTGAAATTATTGTGATTGAGGCGGATATTGATAGCTTCTTTTACCCAACGTGTGTACCAATGCCGTTCTTGGGAAAGGCACTGAACCCCGTCCCAGTCTGGCTGATGCTGGTTCTCCCAATCATGTTCCGCTACGGCTGAGGTGTCAGTTCGGCGGAGCCTGACGTCCTTCTTATGCTCAGTGATTCTTTCTGATATCGGTCGGGCAGTTTCACCGATGTAGGATCTATCACATCCTTGGCAAGGGATGTTGTACACAATGTCGTCCCGTCTGTGTTGAGGAATGTGATCCTTGGGGCGTGTTAGTTGCTACCGTAGGGTGGTATCTGATCTGAAAACCGGATCCCATGGCTCTCTATAGGTGGCGCCTGAGTTGTTGGGAGACACCATCAATGTACGGCGAAACACAACACCAAGAAGAGAACGTCAGAACCCAAGGATCAGAAGGAATACAATGATTGCTGGTTTCTTGGCCATCTGTTGCAGAAGAACCCTTCCATCTACCAGGGCTATCTTGCGACTCGGAGCATCTTGTGTGGTGTCCATCCAATCTTCTGGCTGCTGTGGAGTTTCTACTGTTGCCAACTTGCTGAGGAGGTGGATGAGCTTCGATTTGTCCAGGCATGGCAGGATTGTACCATCTGGGGCAAAAAAGTATATTGGTGTCAGAATGAATTCATGGTTCCCAATGGCCTCTTTGCTGGTTGATGTCTCTGCTGGACCTGACCAGGACCATCAGTCTGCCTTACAAGTCCTTGGTCTCCTTTAGATCCACATTCTTGTCTCGAAGTCTTACTGTGGCTTTCTTGTTTGCAGATATGAACATTTTGTTGTTACCCTTCTTTACTGGTGCCCATAGGCTAACATCTCCATTGATTCGCTTCATACAGCTTTTGACCAGTCACATCTGCATTCAAGATCGTTGGTACATACTCATCAGGAATGAAGGCAAGTATGATTACATTGTGCAGCTTGTCACCTTCAGCAGCAAATGGGTTTCCATGTTCAGTATGGCTGCCTTGATATGTCGATAACATCATGCATTGGCATTGTTTGAGATGCCGACGAGTCCAGAATGAATTGCATGCCTACACAACACCAAGTAATAATATCTATTTGGTTGCATCTGGTCACTGGGCTAATGAACTTTATACAATAATGCATATAACATTATGTAATTAAATTCTTCCAAAAATCAGTTAACTAGATCCCTTTAATTTCCCTTAACCTTACTACACCACTTTACAACGATCAGGAAGTCAATACCCATGCAACCGAAATAAACTACTCAATTAACCATCTTAAAGGGTACCACCACCCACAAATAATATTCTTATAAATGAAAGGTAACATCTTTAGTATTCCATTCCATCAACAAGTTCACACAAATATTTTTCCAGAAAAAAAAAAAAAAAAATTGGAAAACGCATCACCATTCTAAAGCATGCGTTCATGGGTCTGCATGTACGAGACTACTTTGTCCAGAGTGAACGAATCGCCCGGGATTCTATTGTCTCCAAACGTACGCGTGAATAGCATTGGCGCACTCGCAAATGTTTGGCCCGTACGGAGCCAGGAAATAGTAGTGGTTCCGTAAGTGGTGGAAATTAATTGCTTTGTTTATGAATTACGCAACCCTTTGCAAAATGTTGGGTATCTATTTGATATCACAAAACGGTACCAAAACATATAATTATGTGTCGCTCTTTGCCTTGTGGTCACCTCTAATTTCCTATAACCTTACTATGCCACTTTAGAACGATAAATGGAGTCAATATAACCCCCCCCCCCCCCCCCCCCACTCCCCACCCTATACGATCTGAATAACCTACTAAATTAACCCCATTATTTTCCCTAAACCTTACTTAACCTTCGGAATAACGAACCCTCGGAATAACGAACCTTCGGAATAACGAACCTTCGGAATAACGAACCTTCGGAATAACCGAACCTTCGGAATAACGAACCTTCGGAATAACGAGCTGTAACCATTAAAATGAGGCATTAGCCCGGTAACAGTAGAATAGAATATAATGTGTTCACACAAGTACTCTAATGTTTATAAAACAGGCACTCTTTCATAAATATGTGTCAAATGAACGCTTTACGATGGTATGTATTATGTTTAGTTGGTATGTGTATGTTCTGTGTTTTGTGTTATACACGCTGCGTTTGGAAAATATTAAAATGCTTTTGTTTTATGTTGTATGGACCTGGGTTATTGTGACTACTTTGACTTGATAAATAAAGATGACTTATATATACATTATTTCTGCAACACTACAATTGCATTTCCACAGTGACTATTGGATATTATCCGGGAAGTGCTGGTAGCAGTGGTAACAGAGACCAACCAACTTCATCCGGTCAAAGCTCTGGAGGTGATTGTAATTCGTCTAAATTTACGTACATATTTACTAATCATAATTTGAAGATTTAATGGGATTTAGTAACGTTGACCAAATCCTCAATGTGCACTTGGAACTCTGATGGTTCTTTCATACCTTCTCTCCTTCCATACCGTTTAAAAGATTGTTAAGATTGAAGTGTTCAAATGTTAAAATGTATACTGGATAATTTAAGCCGTGTACAAACAAAGTGCAATGAGTAAGTGAATATCACTTTGCATTTTGGCGTATTTCTTGGCCACAAATCATCCAATTAATGTGAAATTTCCACACATTATTTTCTGGCCATATCATATCACCCCAACACACATTTTACTTATCACTCATCACTGTTTGCACTTTTCAACAAAGTTAATAGATTCCTTGAATGCCCTTTTATGGGGATTTATTTAGAAATATAACAGAAGACCCTGCACGGAATTAAGGCAAATAAACATGATTTAGAAAGGCATTCAAGTGTTCATGGTTTAAGGAAAAGCAATAGAAAACCTGATATACCATACGTTGTCGATAAAGTTTGAATTACGGAGAAGTATGATGGCAGTTAACTAGGAAAACATTCAAAGCTATAAATTGTCAGCCTTCCTCATATAACATGACAATGGAAAAATGATCTGATAGAGACCAGTGTGTTCTGGAAGTCAAAATTATAAGCTAAGTGGGAGGGAGGGAGGTACGTTTTGAACAGGGGGTGGGGGTAATGTTTTGAACGGAGGGGGGGGGGGGGGGAACATTTTGAACAGGCATTGTTCGGTGCATTTATGTTTACACACGCACACAACACCACATACACATTTGCTTTTCTTTTTTCTTTGGGGAATTCATGTTTTATTCCTGCAAATAAACATTTACAAAACATCAATAACAATTTTGTTTACATAACTATGTATCATACAGAATGGTGATCCATTACATGAAAGGAATGTATTACATAACCATTTACATGACATATGACTTACATACGAATACAGCTAATTGGAGAGTTTTAAGCTACAAACAAAAACACACATACTCGGTTATAGTTGGTAGGATACTTTGTTATAAACATAACTTATATCAAAGATTATAACAAGCAATTTGCTATGGTTTATTCTAATTCATGATTAGATAGATGCATGTAATGAAGAATTTCGTCTTTAATCGCTTAATATTGTAAATGACTTTATTATCTTCTTATGTTTGCTATGCAGATCAAACAATCGACGTCCAACAGACTGGCGCTAAAGTTAACGTTAGCAGTAATAAGCATTTACGAGCCAATGTGAATGTACAGGGACAGGTGGTCACATCTTCACCAAGGTATATGTGATATTTGTATGTGCAGTAACAAAAATATCCACATATTATGTTTCCGTACATCTATCGATCCCTATTTCTTTTTCGGATAAACGAATCTTTGGACTAACGAACCTTATGAATATCGAATCTTCGGATGAATGCAATAAATGTTCGGATTAACGAACCCTATTTCATTTTCGAATTAACGAACGCTCATGTATACGAAATGTGTGTGTTCGGAATAACGAAGCTTCGGAATAAAGACCCGCATCAGATATTTCAGCTGTTTGAGGGTGTGACGGCCTAGCGGTGGTATGGCTTGTACCCATTACAGGGGCCGCGGAAGCGGGGGCGGGGGGGGGGGGGGGCTGCAGCCCCTCACTTGTTTGGCTTAAAGGGACTGTCCGCCTTTTACAAATCGTCTGAACAGTTTCTAGTTTACAGATGGGGAAGAATGTAACACACACAAACAAAATCAGATCGAACAGCCCTTTACTTTGGATTCTACGAATGAAAAACGAATGCGTCCCTTCATCAAACTATATATCGGTCAATAAAAGAGTTTAACTGATTTAACATAATATAACAACAATATTGTACCTATTGTTGTGAAGGTATTTTGAAGCCGACATTTGGAAAGGTATGTCACGAAAAAAAATCTCAAAAATGAAGAATATATAGTTACGTGTAGTCAGTTTAAGCGAGGTTTTGTTATTTTGTTTGGTATCCGTTTATGCCATTGTTATATGTGCGTGGGTCACGTAGCTAGCGTGGGTCACGTAGGGGTCACGCATAGCATTGTGGTACTCCATGGAATCCGTGTACGAACTTTCTTTCTGGGCGAATACACGTATATAGCACAATTAAACGCTACCTGTCGTTTTATTATTTTGAAGGCTATAACTCCACGAAAAAGAGATTTTCAAGCTCTAATTTTTTCAGGCATGCGGTTAAATGACATTTTCTTTCATATAAGAAAATAACCTCGCAACTTTTGAAATTTGGCTTGCAAAAGAGGGAATGTCCCTTTAAACCAATACAATACATACGCATATAATTATTATAACAATTCAAATGTGGTCAGCCCTCCACTTTCAAAACCTTCCACGGCCCCTGCATTAAGATGACATATCACGAGTGTCTACGCGGTAATCTTCTGTACTCCCTAGTCCAGCGACGTCCGGTAAATATTGGTTACATGGTATGGGGTGGACACCTGGTAGTTTGTCTTGCTTGGTGACCATGTTACAGCGATCTCTGATGTCTATCATGTTTCATTAGGCGCCACAAATAGGTTAAAGGGGTAGTACAGTTTTGGTGAGGCTGAACTTTAGTAACCAAACTTGGACAGTAACATTAGGCCATGAAAAATAAATTGTTAGATTGGCGTAACCCGCCCGACCCTAAACATACCGGCGACCCTAAAGGCTTTTTATGATTTTTTTTTTTTATAAAAAAAAAAAAAAAGAGGAAATGTTTTTTGTTTCAAATTGCGATATGTGTTATGTGTGTGTTATATGTGTGCTTTTGTGTATTTGTGCGAATCCTGCAAAAAAAAAAAAAAAAAACCTACCTACCTACCCTAATTTTTGGTTGCCCGTTACTCCAATCCACCATTTTTTTTTGTTTGGGCCTTATAAACTAATAGTTATAACTCCTTCAAGTAAACCATGTCCTGCACCGGGTAGCAGCGTTGCAGATCTATGCATTGGACAACAATGGCTACAGGGGAGCAGAGGGCAGGTCAGCATTGATGCTTCTGGCTTCTCTACTGCGATGGAAGGATCTGGCCACCCACCATTATTAATCGGTCGCGTTTGTCAACATGAGAGTCTGTAATCAACAAATCAAGAGGGTATCGGAAGGTGGGTCCCGCAGGCCGGATGATACGTCAATTGCTACTGGGGAAGAGAGAGGTACTGCTCATAGTACGCTTGCAGGTGATGACGGATCAGGATCAAAGCCTGTTGAAGGAAGTCCTGTTCTTGAAGGTCTCAACAAGGAAAGGAACAGCACCCCTCTAAGAAAACCAATCAACGTAGCCACATGGAACGTGCGTGGTTTTTCATATGGGAAGGTGGAAATCGTAGAGAAAGAGATGGCTGCAAATGATATTAAAGTCTTAGGAATATCAGAATCATGATGGCTCGGACAAGGCAGATTCATAACGGACGAAGGAAATACAGTAATCTTTTCGGGGAAAGAAAGTGGAAGGAAACGTGGTGGAGTGGGCTTCATCATAGAGAAGGCTACAGCTAAATCGTCGCTGGGCAATTAAAAGGACAAATTGACGGTATCGATAGCAAAAAACGATACTTACTTTTTTGGAAGAAACAACATTTTGACATTTTGGGCAATTATATTTTTCAAATGCCAAATCCAGTAATATTGTTAAGTGAAACAGTAATGTATCCTATAAAGCGATCAAGTCGTTTAATTTGGCCTACGCTCAGTCCTTTTTAACGGAGTTATTTACGCATTTCTGAATTTGCCCTTTTTACATGCACGATATCGCGTCGATATTGGGCATGAAAAAGGACAAAACGCGAATTGCCCTTTTACGCGCATTGATAATGCACAGGCAATGCGCGCGACTTGGCGCAATAATGGGCAGCTAAAAGGGCAAATCCATTTTTGTCCTTTTTATTGCACATATCATATGCGCGTTTAGTCGTGTATGCCAAACATGCAAGGGTTATTTCGTAGTCACTTGAATTAAAATTGGTTAAACTTGTGGCCGTACGCATGTGCGGATATTGTGATCAATGCTATATTCTTACGGAAAAGTAGTAAAATAACACATTTCATTCGTTATACATTGATTCTTAACCAAATAACACCTCTCGGCAGTTCGTGAAAACGATTTTGTCCTTTTTGTTGCCCAAATACGCGCAATTTTGTCATTTTGTCCTTTTGTTATTTTTGATTTTCTCAAAAAGTGGGGCACATATGGGAATTCTAAATATATCATCGGATAGGTTTTAAAGAACTCTATCTGAAAATAAAATAAAAACAAAATCGATATTTGACGATAATATCGGCCATTTTGCCCTTTTTAATGCCCAGCGACGAAATGTGTCTTGGGATACAACCCGATCAATGAGAGAATTATGACTGTAATGATGCAAGGGCACCCCATGAATATCTCAATCATTCAGGTATACGCACCAACAGCTGATGCATCAGAGGAGGCAATCACTGAATTCTACGAGAAAGTACAAGACGTGGTAGACAGTATACCTAGGAAAGATTTCCTCATCATGTTGGGTGATTGGAACGCAAAGATTGGAAAAACTGGAGAGAAATCTGAATGCATTGGAAAGTATGGTCTAGGCAGCAGAAATAAACGAGGAGGTCGACTGGAATAATTCTGTGAGACAAACAGCTTCATCATTGGAAACACATGGTTTGAGCACCACCCAAGGATACTGTGGACATGGATGAGTCCAGGTGGTAGAGCGAGAAACCAGGTAGACTACATCATGGTTCAAAAGAGGTGGCGGACATCACTCCAGAATATCAAAACAAGACCAAGTGCTGATTGCGGCAGTGACCATCAGCTGCTTTTGGCTAAACTCAAACTAAGACTGAAGGCTAAGAAAAGTGGTACAGCTCCTTCAAGGTACCATGTTGATCGTATTCCTGCTCAATTTTCAGTGGAAGTCAAGAACAAGTTTGAGATGTTGCTGAGAATGGATGAAACGGAACAAACACTAAATGAGTTGTGGGAAGACATGAAAGAAACAGTTGAGAATGCAGCAAAGAATCACATCCCAAGGAAAAGGAAACAAAAACAACAATGGATCTCAAATCAGACTTTTGAGCTATCAGACGAGAGGAAGGGGGCAAAAGCAAAACACAATAGAGGGGAATTGACGAGATTCAATAAAGAAGTCACAAGTAGTGTAAAGGAGGACAAAATGAATTACATAGAGGGAAAGTGTGAAGACATATAACGTCATAATAACAACTCCAAGGTAACCTTTGCTATTGTGAAAGAAATCACAAAGAAAAGGACCCCAAGATTGAATGTGATTAATGACTGTTATATATTGAGACCATGTGCTTTAAAGGGTACCACTACCCCAAAATAATAATCTAATTATAGAAAGGTAACATCTTTAGTATTCCATTCCTTCAATAAGTTCACAAAAATATGTTTTCATAAAAAATATGTAATTGGAAAACGCATCACCATTCTCAGCAATGCGGACATGCGGTCTGAATGCACAGACTAGCGGTCAGCGGCGCTCTGTGCAGACCGAACGAATCATCCGGGATTCTATTGACGTACGCGTGTATTGCATTGGCGCACTCGCAAATGCCTGGCCCGTGTGGAACCAAAAGATAGCCGTGGTTCCGTAAGTGGTGGAAATGAATTGCTTTGTTTATGAATTACACAACCCTTTTCAAAATGTTGGGTATATATTTGATATCACAAAACGGTACCAAAACATATAATAATGTGTTGTCCTTTGCCTGGTGGTCCCCTTTAATTACCTTGGGAGTAGTACATGTGGGAGGTGTGCACTGCTTGGTAGCTGGTAGTGAAGTGAGGTCCAATGATGTACATGCAAAGCACATTGTATTGTAGCATGCCTATTGAATAGAGTGCTCTGCTGTCCTCTGTTGGCCCATATAGAATAACTGCATTCCACAGTAGTTGAACACAGCTGTCTATTGTTCAGTGCCTATTGTTACTTTAGGCAGTAGACTCAATGTACATATATAACACTCCTTCCCTTCTTTTAAGACGAGTGTCCATGATCCAAAATGATCAAATCAAACATTGGCGCGATCAATCCTTCTTGTAGCCGCGTCAACAAATCCAAAAGTTCAATTAGTTCCACTCCGTGCTAGAGAACAAATCAAAGCGGCTCCAACTTGGAGATTCATATAGACCATTCCTTGTTGGTGTTTTAACAAATGATAAGCATGCATTCTGGTACTTTTTCTTTTCTCAAAGTTCTCCATTAACAAAATAAATGCATGCATCCTTCTCGTTAAAGTTATTCATTAGTCCATCTGTCTGGAGGGCGTCGATGACGCAGAGGGAACCGACGCAAATCTGGTGTAGGCGCGAGTTCAACTCTTTCCTCCAGCTGGACATCGGCATCGGGTTGATCAGGTGCATCAAGTTGTGGGGGCTGGAATGAAACAGCAAAATCCTCGTCCGTCAGGGTAGATCGATCAGACTGATGAGACGTTCCATCAATGATATGATCCAAGTGAACATGTTTCTGCCTGTCCCCAATCTGCACAATTTATCCCACTGGTCACAGTACTTGCAGGATCATCCCATTTTCCCATTTGTCCTTCCCTCTGAATGATCGAATGAGAACTTGTTGTCCAGGTGAGAACTGGCGTATTTTGGAACGCTTGCCATCATGTGCCCTTTTAGCTGCTTGCTGCTTCTTTTCTACAGTTTCTGCTAGAGAAGGCTTGATGAGACTCATCCTGGTCCGTGGCTGTCTCTTCAAAAGCAACTCTGCTGGGGTGCGTCCAGTCAGAGAATGTGGAGTGTTGCGATACACAAAAAGAAAATTTGCAATCTTGTGCTGAATCGTCATACTACTCTGCTTGTACGACTTCAAATACTGCTTCACTGTTTGTACGCAATGTTCCGCTGCTCCATTCGAAGAAGGATGATAGGGTGGAGTCCTTATGTGATTGACTCCGTTCTGTTTCATGAATTCCACACACTCAGCCGAAATGAACTGCGGTCCATTGTCTGATACGAAATGTTCAGGTAGGCCATGGATCGCGAAAATATGACGTAACGTCAATCATGGCACTGGTTGTCGTAGATTTCATTGGAAAAACTTCCATCCACTTTGAGTACACATCCACAAGTATGAAGAAAGACTGGCCATCTAGCTCTGCAAAATCTGCATGTACTCTCTCCCATACTCTTGATGGCCATTTCCACGAATGAAGGGGTGTTGTCGCTGGTTGATTCCTTGTGTGAAGACATACATTACAGCTCCGCACTAACGACTCAATGTCCTGGTCTAGGCGTGGCCACCAGAAGTAACTCCTAGCCAGACTCTTCATACGGCTCATCCCGATGTGTCCATCATGTAACTCTGTCAGAATCTGGGTTTGCAGACAACCTGGGATGATGACCCGTAGTCCCCATATCAAGACATCCTGCTCAACCGAGAGCTCGTGACGGCGGCTGAAAAATGGCTTAAGACGATCATCATCCACCGTATTCGGCCATCCCCTCTGAGTGAACTCCATTACTCGCGATAGCACTGGGTCTTTTCCTGTAGCCGCTGCAATCTCTTATGATGTCACAGGCAATTCACCAACATGAGTGTAGTGGTAGATGCTTTCCTCATCTCCAGCATGATCAGTGTGAATCGGACGTCTTGATAGACAATCTGCATTCATGTGATGAGAGCTGCCTTTGTACACGATGTCGTAGCTGTAAGCTGACAATATCCTCTGTAGCAGAGCTGAACTCTTCAATCCTGCCAAAATTCATCGTGAAATCCAGTTACCTCGTCGCCACTGTTATATATTGAGACCATGTGCTTTAATTACCTTGGGAGTAGTACATGTGGGAGGTGTGCACTGCTTGGTAGCTAGTAGTGAAGTGAGGTCCAATGCTGTACATGCAAAGCACATTGTATTGTAGCATGCCTATTGAATAGAGTGCTCTGCTGTCCTCTGTTGGCCCATATAGGATAACTGCATTCCACAGTAGTTGAACACAGCTGTCTATTGTTCAGTGCCTATTGTTACTTTAGGCAGTAGACTCAATGTACATATATAACAATGACAACAATGGCAAAACACTGACAAATAGTGAGGACATAAAGAAGAGATGGATGCAGTACAGTAGAAAGCTGTTTGCGGCACAGGAAAATGAAGATGACACACGATGGGAGGAAAGAGATGAAATGGAGCCCCCTCCACTAAGATCAGAAGTAGAGATAGCAATGGAACAACTAAAGGATGGCAAGTCTCCTGGTTTAGATAACTTGACTTCTGAGATGTAGAAGGCTACCGGTGAAGAAGGGATTGATTTGATGTGGCGTCTTTGCTGCAATATCTGGAAGGAGAAAGAGTGGCCTAAATACTGGTGTAGAGCTGTATTCATAACATTACCAAAGAAGGGGGATCTGAAAGAATGTTCAAATCATCGGACAATAAGCTTGATTTGTCATGCAAGTAAAGTACTTCTGAAGATCATTAGCACGAGAATGAAAGTCAAGCTGAAAGAAGAGATCTCAGAAGAGCAGGCAGGGTTCCGTGAAGGCGGGGGGACAAGAGATCAGAAATGTAATCGAGAAATGCAGAGAACTCAAACACCCTCTTTATATGTGCTTCATAGATTACAGTAAGGCATTCGACTGTGTAAGCCACCATCAACTGTGGGATACAATGACAAAGATGGGATACCCAAGTCACATAGTAGGACTGATCAAGAATCTTTACCAGGACCAAGAATTTACAGTGAGGACCAGTAGTGGGGAAAATGAGTGGTTTGAAATAGCAGAGGTGTACGTCAGGGCTGTATACTATCTCCAAACCTTTTTAATATATATTCTGAGGACATCATGAGAGAGGCACTGGAAGGTTTCAATGGAGGAGTGAAATTCGGAGGTACAAAGATCACAAACCTGAGGTATGCGGATGACACTAGTTAGTAGCAGCAGAGAGGAGCTCATTGACCTATTGAACCGTAATAAAAAGGCGAGTGAAGAGAAAGATCTTCTTTTGAACACTAAAAATACTAAAATAATGGTAGTCGACAAAGACAGCAACAACAACGATTTCACCATAGATGGAAAGAAGATTGAAGTAGTCAATCAGTTTGAATACTTGGGTTCCAAAATCAATAACAAAGGGGAGAGCACCGCAGAGATAAGGAGAAGACTGGCAATAGCAAGATCAACCGTGCAGAGAATGTCTCATATCTGGAAAAGCCGAGGGCTGTCACTCGAAGGTTCGACTTCTTCGTGCATCTACATTCTCCATTGCTACATATGGATGCGAGTCTTGGGCCATGACAAAGAACGACAGAAAAAGAGATGTGGTGCTACAGAAGGCTTTTACAGGTGTATTGGCAAGATAGGAAGACAAATGTATGGATTCTGAACAAGATTGGTACAGACTTAATTAGCAGAAGTGGAATTATGGAACGAAAACTAAAGTACTTTGGGCACATCGTTAGGAGAACTGAAGGAATTGAGAAAAGAATACTGCTAGGCGCAATTGAAGGAAAACGTGGCAGAGGTCGTCAACCTACATCTTGGACTGACGATATCAAGAGAGTGTCCGGGGAAGAAATGAAGGGTGCCACACACTTGGCAGAAAACAGAGTTGTATGGCAGCTCTCGTGAAGACCACAGCAGCGCTTTACAGCGCCACCTGAACTTGATGATGATGATGATGATAACTCCACTATGCTCGAAAGGTTTACAAAATTAAAAAAGTAAAGAGCCCATTATCATTCAAAAAGAGCCATTAAAATACACGAGGGCGCTCTCTAATAAGGCATTGGTTTTAACCATTTTTCATACAAAATTATGCGTGTGATGATTTATTGAAATCATAATTAAATAGAGAGATCATCAACAACTATTTATAAAACGCTTTTGAAAATTTTTGAAAAAGTGTATGCATTTGTTTTATTTTTTGAAAAATTCATCTAATTATTAGGGCCCAAAATAATAATAAGATCTGATATATTATTATTGATATTTCAGCCGTTTCTGGACCGATTTTGAAAAGTTGCATTTTTTCGTTTAATTTTAGGTAAAATTTGCAAAAATGACAACTTCTTTATGGCGAATACAAGAAATTTGGTGAATTTCACCAACTCTCGCTCATTCACCCGATCGTATAATGTTACCCTTTACGTTGTTATACCATCTCGCATCCAAAAAAAAAAGAGGATGAAATGACCCTTCTTCTGATGTAAGTACAATGTTGATTATTAAAGGGGAAAAGGTTGCACTTTGTGTATTTCTGTAAAACCGGATTTTCCACTTTTAGCCACGTTTGTAACTGCGCAAAACACGCTGACGCGTGCACATACAAAGAGGGTACGTTGATGCGCACTGCGTGTAGCGCACCGGCTTACATGTACATAGTCCATCGACTGTGTAAATTTAATGCTGTTTGTTTGCACGTTGTAATGCTAGTTTGTATTGTGTCGTCTGCTTGTGTTGATCCCTTGCGCGATTTTATATTTACGTACCATTCGAAAAACATTCCTGTGAATAATACTATAATACTGGACCAACATTGATAATCTATTCATGATGAAGTATGTGAATGTGCATGTCACGTAATACAACTCGTTCGGTAATACAACACCTTGCTATACATGTATCCAGGTAATTGTTTCCAGCATGCATTTTCCAAGTAGCCCACAATGCAACGTAGAAAAGCAGTCGTTCCGGTCTCCAAAAATCGCGGTCACTGTTGCAGAGTGACACCCCCCTGATGTTGACTCTAGAATTATGAATAAACAAACCAACCCGTTTATAACTAGAAGGTCCACTTATTACGCGCAAGTCACGTGTCACATACACTTTGTATATGGGCAAGATGGCGGAGTGACGCGATTTTTGGTAAACTTCTCTACGTCATCGGGGTCATCGCGTAGTGACCTATACAAACTTGACCAATCATCATCATGGGAAGAGTGGCCTATCGCGCTTATCTTACTGTGCACTGTCCTAGATTTTATCCCGCTTATGAGAACAATGGAATCCATGGTAACGTATGCATATGCACGTATGTTTGAACTTGTTTTCTTGACCTCGATCCGGTGACGACGCTGTGAATTGAACTGCTCTGTGATAGTTCATTATTTAGCAAGGCTTCGCGTCTCAAGCAATGGATGCGCTGAATGCAGGATCAGGAAAATAGAATTATTAATAAACAAACCAACCCGTTTATAACTAGAAGGCCGATCTATCGCGCGCAAGTCACGTGTCCAATATACTTTGTAGCGCACCGGCTTACATGTACATAGTCCATCTACTGTGTACATTTAATGCTGTTTGTTTGCACGTTGTAATGCTAGTTTGTATTGTGTCGTCTGCTTGTGTTGATCCCTTGCGCGATTTTATATTTACGTACCATTCGAAAAACATTCCTGTGAATAATACTTTAATACTGGACCAACATTGATAATCTATTCCTGATGAAGTATGTGAATGTGCATGTCACGTAATACAACTCGTTCGGTAATACAACACCTTGCTATACATGTATCCAGGTAATTGTTGTACTGTACCCAGAGAAATGTAGTCAACAAACTGGTCACATCGGCAAAACGCGCACATTTCAGAGGCATCATCGAGGACTGTGGCGACGATTCCAAACGCCTCTTTGCTGTCGCTAACCGTCTTCTTCATCGAAAGCAGCCCTCTCCCTTCCCATCTCACACTAACGGTCGGTCAATGGCACAACCTTTTAGTCACTTTTTCAGGAATAAGGTTTCCACTATATGCAGTAGCCTTTCTCCTGATGAGTCTGGCCATCAGGTGTCTCTGACAACAGCATCTCTAAACTCCTTCCGACCAACGTCATCAGAAGAAATTGAATCACTGATATGTAAACTTCCACCCAAGTCTTGCGAACTAGATCCCATCCCTACAAGCCTACTTAAAGAATGTTCTACGACATTCGCACCAATCATCGCCAGAATCATCAACCGTAGCATTGAACAAGCTTCAGTCCCTCAAGCGTTGAAACTAGCACACATCCATCCTCTCCTCAAGAAACCCTCACTCGATTCAGAATCTCTACAAAATTGCAGACCTGTATCACACCTTTCGTATTTGTTTAAGCTACTAGAACGTGTTGTGTTTTCAAGACTCTCTGAATACCTCCTTGAAAACAATCTCTTTGACCAGCAACAATCTGCATATCGTCCACACCACAGTGTCGAAACTCTTCTTCTCAATATCTCTAACTACATTTTGCAAGAAATGGACAATGGTAAAATTACTGCTCTAGTACTTCTTGATTTATCTTCAGCATTTGATACTGTAAACCATAATATTTTGCTGAACACTCTCACATCTCTTGGTATAAAAGGTCAAGCTCATAAATAGTTCAAGTCATATTTGTCTGATCATCATCAGATTGTTTGTATTGATGATCATAAATCTGATTCCTCCTGTGTTACACGCGGAGTTCCGCAGGGTTCTCTTGGCGGCCCAACTCTTTTCTCATTGTATTTGATAGGATTGAAACACATACTAGGTAATCATTGTGTAAAATATCATTGTTATGCAGACGATATTCAATTGTATATGTGACCTCACACCACAAAACAACCGTTATGTCGCCATGGTAGTTTGTCTGTTATTAGCTGAAATAGTCCAATTTTGTTTAAAATATGAAATTTAGGATTTTGATATTTCCTAAATAAGGGTATCTCAATCTACCTTCTGTGAAATTTTGAGCGTCAGAAATCATGTGTAAATATGTTTTTTCTTTAAATGAAAATGATCATATTACAGCACTTAAATGGACGCTGATCTTTAAAGCGGCCCGTTTTCTCCGTAACTTTAAAACTGTTTCAGCCATCTTCCAAATGTTTGGCACTCATTTTGAGACGGTTTTCTAAGTCCAAATTTGACAAATTATATACCATTTTAAGGGTAATGACTTTTACTTTATTGTCATGTGAAAATCAGCAAAATCATTTTTCCCGACTTATTGGTCGTTTTGTGGTGTAAGGTCACATATTTCCTTTGAACCAACCCAAATCGATGCGGTAAATGCAATCCAAAAGCTTGAAGCTTGTATTTTGGATGTACAAAATTGGATGAGTTTACATTCTTTGAAATTGAACAATGCAAAATCTGAGTTTATACTTTTTGGTTCCAAGGCACAATTACATAAGGTTAATGTAACATCAATGAATATGGGTAATACTGAAATTCCTTTGTCTAGTTCTTGCAGAAATATTGGAGTAATGTTTGACTGTAAAATGACAATGTCAGTACAAATATCTAGTGTATGTAAATCTGTCCGGTACCAGCTACGTAATTTAGGATTCATTCGTAAATATTTGACATGTTCCTCTACCCAGAAAATTGTCCATGCACTCATTTCCTCTCGTCTAGATTTTGGTAATGCCCTAGTTTATCAGTTGCCCAAGTCCCAACTTACAAAATTACAAAAACTACAAAATACAGCAGCCCGCATCGTCACACTCACAAATAAATTCACTCACATCACCCCTGTACTACAAACACTTCATTGGCTACCAATCGATCAACGCGTTAAATTTAAGATTTTGTTGTTAACATTTCACTGTATACATGCTTCTGCCCCTAGCTACAATACTTTTTTGATACAACCTTACAATCCTATACGACCCCTCCGATCCTCTCAATCTGGCTTACTTTCTATCCCACGAAGCAAAAAATCATGGGGGGACAGGGCTTTTGCACATGCGGGTCCTTCACTCTGGAATGAGTTACCCCAGCACATTAGAATAATTATTACGTCTTTAGAGTCTTTTAAGACAAGTTTGAAATCACACCTCTTTCAAGTTGCATTTCATTAATATCCAGTAGATTCCCAGTATGTGTTTATATGTTTATGTTCCATAATTATGTTCTTTGTTTTTGTTGTCCCTTTTTTTCCCCTTCTTTTGTGTGTGTAAAGATGAGTTTACTGCGCCCTGAGCACCTTGAAAAAGGTGGAATTGGCGCATTACAAGACGGCTTTATTATTTTATTATTATTATTATATGGCAGGGGGGTCATACTGCCCGCTAATCCTGGACAACTTTATGGACTGGCTAACATGGAATTCTGGGATACATTTAGTCTAGGATCGAGACCCTCGATCGCATGCTGAACATAGCGCGACCAACGAGAGAGGTCTGCGTAACATCAGTGATCGCTGCTCACGAGGCCTCGGCTGGCAGCCATCACTGCTGTTGTGCAGATCTCTCTCGTTGGCGGCTATCTATTATGGGTGGTGGGATTATTTTTAGCATGCGATCGAGGGTCTTAGATCATAGACTACAAAATACCCAGCATTCCATGTTAGCCAGTCCATGAAGTTTCCCTAACCAGCCATGTTTGCTGCGTGTTAAGGCTATGGGAAAATTAGCGCGCAGTGCGTAGATTCTCTTCTAGTTATTTATATACTACTTCTATGGTATATGGGCAAGATGGCGGAGTGACGCGATTGTTGAAGCTTCCGATGACTACTTCTCTACGTCATCGCGTAGTGACCTATATAAAGACTTGACCAATCCATAGAAGTAGTATATAAATAACTAGAAGAGAATCTACGCACTGCGCGCTAATTTTCCCATAGCCTTAACACGCAGCAAACATGGCCGGTTAGGGGAACTTCATGGACTGGCTAACATGGAATGCTGGGTAATTCGCTGAGGAACGTGAACAGTTATTAACTGCATATAATTGCAGCAGCGGAATATCAAGCTGCAAACTGCGTCATGTTAGAGGTCATCGCTAATTAATTATTATTCATGTATTCATATATTCATAGCATCTACGCGTACATTTAGCCAATCACACATTACTGTTAAAAGTGGGTCGGGTCAAACCACGTTGTTTACGATACTGACACACGTGTGTGGGCTTTATAAAACACATGATAATAATAATTACACACATTATACCCTCGAAATCCATTGATCATACATGAAATCAACATACACAATTCATACACTAGCTGTATATGATTTGTGTCTTGTCTTGTCTTGTCTTGTACTAGTTGATACTGCACAAATCGTCTCCAGATGGTGGCTACCTACAGGGAGATGTCTGCCTTTTCAAGCAGATATTTAAATGTTGATGTTGATTTAATGTTTCAATGGATTTCGAGTGTATGATGTGTTTTATTTCAGACTCACATGCTGCTGCAATATCTACTCAAATACATTATACAAACAAATACAGACTGTATGAACACGAACAAGAACGGGTTAAATGTCTGATACAGACGCTCTTCGTGTTAGTTATAGAATGATTTAGTGATTATCTAGTTAAAGACTTGTAATGAATACTGTCTATCATGTTCAGTTGAATTTGAGATGTTGACAAATTGACTAACCCCTTTCACGTAAATTAACTTAGACACAAAATAGACAAACATACACACACGCACTCACACACACACACACACACACACACACACACACAGACACACACATTATGAAGAGCTTAATTTCAAAAACGCACTAAATCCACTTTCCCCAAATATCAGTACAGTAAAAAGCTATTAAAGTAGATATCTACAAATCAATCATTTTAAGACAAATTACACGATACAAATTCAAAATATGGAACGTTCCCTTTTCCTATTCAAATAATTGAGCAAAGAAATCTGTTTTAAAAAGTGTACAAAGTGGATTTAGCGCCTTTTAGAATTAAGCTTTTCATATATAGACACATTATACAGACACATCCGATTCTGCCACATAATCATGCAATCATAGATAGCCCCGCATTAATATTCATGACAACATAATTATTGCAATCTCATGAATTGTTTTCAAATGATTAATCTACATACACTAGGAAATGTGGAAAGATGCAAATTCATACCATTCAAATAACATTCATTAAATTAATATAATGTTCAACAGCATGAAACATAGTTTTAAATAATGTCGACATTAAACTTCCATCAGAATGATAAAAAGACAAAACTACTTTCTGTTAAAACAAAACATTATCTCTAAAGGCATTTTCTGTGCAAATCAAGGTTTTAATTTCTAAATCAGTTGTCTCTTTTTATTTTATAAGATATTGCTGAGGAAAATAAAAGTACTTTCCTACATACGAATTGTGTATTAGGATTGTATAACAGCTATACATACACAGGAAATATATTGGCTTTTGTAAATAAATTGGTATGAGTAATATTCTGTACATACAATAAATATGAACTAAATGTTACTAAAACAACGTTTTTAGCAGTCTTATTTAAATAGAAAAGTTATGTACTTCCAGTATGCTAGTTGCCTCAAATTCATTAATTCTCAACATTAATCAAAACTAAATTGATCTTCATCAATTTATCGAGAATCAATGTGAATCCAATTTGATAAACTTGATATATTATACGTATGAACATTTTATAATAATTTGGAAATGTAATGATTTTTTTCTCACTGAAAGTAAAAACAAAACTTGAATTATGGATATCTTACATCCCTATAAAAAATAAATAAATGACACTAAAACCTACCATACGATACGAACAACAACTACAACAACTACCACTACTACTACTACCTACTACAAATACTACTACTACTAATATAACAAGAAGATATTTAGGAGGGAATTGAGAAAGGCAATATAGGAGAAAAACTGGGAGAGAAACAGAAAGAAAATAGAAGGGCAAAGAAAAATACAATTTAGGAGAGGGGGATACGCATTGAACATGAGAGGTATAGAATAGTAAAATAATAATTTAAGTCATGTTGTGGCAAGATTGTGCACAAAATAATGCAAACTGATGTACAGGGTACAAATATACAACTTATGAATTGCATCAACAAAACATATTGCAATTCCTATCAATTAATTTCAATTAGTTATTTCCCAACAAACATTTTCCACCGTTTGATTGACCAATTAAGGAATCAGCAACATTCACTATTTGAAGTAATTTTCTTATTTGAACACAATATAGTTAATTATCCAGAATATCAATTTAAACAAAACGAATTGTGCTCATTTTAAATTTTATTTAACTGCGATGTCACTCAATTAGTAAGAATATTGAATACAATAATATGTGTCCAATATGTGAAAGGCTCAGTTGCAAAAGGTACTACATCCATTTTTCAACAACATTGACTTTTTGGTCTTAATGTACTCATTTTTATGACTTCTTTACACTTATATTAACAAAAAGCTGAATTTCCAACTAGAAAGTTTTTAAAAATTACATTAAAAAATCAGTTCGGTTGCAAAAGGTACTACATCCATTTTAGTTCGGTTGCAAAAGGTACTACATCCATTCCAATGCCATAATAGGAAATTGACCAATCAGAGAGCAGTATTGACTTGACCTACTGACCTAACCTGTAAACACTACGCTTTCTGTTAAAATCACCACGCACGGCGGAACGGCGGAGAAACAGTGGAGAAAGTAAGTGATTTTTTTGGTGTAGTCCCATGCACTGCGTTTACTGTTAGCTACTGGCGGTTTACTGACTGTGCAGCCATTACTGTTGAGTTTGACATTGATCATTGAGTTTGAACCATAAGTTGTGCCCAAATTTATGCAAGTACAAGCACTTTGTAGGTATGGACTGGCTTCACAGCTAATAAGTGTGTAATAACTAATCTGAAAGCAATGTTACTTTTTAAAATGTAAATTCTATGACATGAAATTCATGTGTCCACATCATAATACTCGATTACTCGGTCAAACTTAATCTCTTTACAATAATAAACTGCATAATAAAACTGCATGAGGGAATAGTGATAGAGACTGAGACATGAAGAAGGAAAGAAAGAAAAAAGAAAATGAATAGAGTGTTCTAGAGACACGCGAAGAGAGAATTCAGAGAAGAAAAAAATAGAAATTAATACAGAAAAACAAAATGAAACAAAGAAATCGAGAGCGTTAAGCCCGTGAGAGAAAAAAAAAGAGAGAAATTACATGGCGAGAATGAAAGAAAAATTAGAAAAAATAAAAAAAAATAAAATGGAGTGGGTAGATGGAAAATAAGAAAGAAAGTCTGTGTGAGAGAAAGGGGCTGGGGGAAACATGGTGGGTATGTTCAACTGCCCCTGCTTCCTGGTTGGAGAATCCTGTCCCTTTGTGACCCCTCCCCCATTATTACCTTTTATGCATGATGTATCCCCCCATGCAGTGGCGTAGCGTGGTCGGACTGATTGGGGGGGGGGGGGCACAAAAATTATTGGGGGGGGGGGGGCACACCTTACGTATTTCTTTGTTGTTTCAAAAAATGGGCTCTTACGTATTCTATTGTTTTTTCGAAATTATTGGAGCGGGGGGGGGGGGGGGGGGGCACACCTTATGTATTTCTTTGTTTAAAAAAAAAATGGCCTCTTATGTATTCTATTGTTTTTCGAAATTATTGGGGGGGGGACGTGCCCCCCCCCCCCCCCCCCCGTAGCTACGCCACTGCCCCCATGTACGATGGATCCAGGACATTAAACTAATGCGGGCATAATTTGTTTGAATGCTTACGCAATCATTCATTCAAAATGTTGGTCAGCAAGTGGGAAGGGGAGGGGGGGGGGGGGGGGGGGTTAGATGTGAAATTTGTGTTATTTTTGCTGCTAAATGGGGCAGGGCATTGTCAATTACCTAGGCCCCCTTGACCTTGCACCCCACCCCCATCAACCCCATAGCCAGACAATATAAATCCACGAAATATCTGATGACATCAAAACGAATCTATCTCTGGTATGTAAAATGTTGGTTGCAAAAGGTACTACATCCAGTTTCGGTTGCAAAAGGTACTACATCCAACAAAATATAAAAATGATTAATTTATTAAAAATAAATGTATGGACCTGGATTTTTTTTAAGAGTGGATTTAGTGTTGTATCATATAACAGTACAATGGGGGGGAATTATCATTCCCAGCTGACATTGCTAACTATGATAATCAAAAAATCACATTTTCTCAGAACTTGAAATTATGGATGTAGTACCTTTTGCAACCGAGCTCTTCATGTGTTGATCATTATTGCACAACATGAATTCCAGAGACTAGATTTGTATAATTTTATAATCATCACAAAATAATAATACAATATTTTAGTAAGAATTCAATTCAATTAATACATTACAGTGGAAGCATGCACCTGACAGAGAAAAGCATTATTACAGGAGCAGGATCAAGACCAGGTTTTATGAAGTTTACTAGTTCAATCGCCCAACACAGCAATAAACCTGACACAATGAGAACATAAATGCGGCCTGCATACAGTGTCCGTCACAAGGAGGTTTCAATATTCATATACATTTTATTCCAGAATCTAATTAAAAAGGGTGCAAATAAGTACAACTTATCTAATAATGTCTTCTATTCAACACACAAATTCGCAGCTACAAGCTGACAGGGATTTATCTTTCAATCTCAATCCCTTTACTTTGTTGTAATTGGCGATGTAGCGGAACTTCTGAACTATAAAACCATTTACTTGAGTGTGCTGGCAGTCCTGGGTATTTGTCTGTGAATTGTTTTCAGAATCATCTTGTATGTTCACACATTATGAGGATACTAAGCAAGATTTATTCTGGTGCTGTCCTAGCTTTGTTTATAAATACCCAGTAGGACAGTAATATAAGTAATTGTTTTGACTTGTCAATGGATCATTACTACATAATTGTACATCGATGGATCATTGCATCTGAGCAATACTCATCAGTTTGTGAATTTCGAATCAGTTGTCACTGTCCATCATGTCCTCTGGTAATAGCGTAAAGAGCTACAATGTTCACATGAATCACATTTAGTAGATTCCTTACTAATTAGGATAAATTGTGTGACTGACTGACTTATTTAAGTTTATCGAGCCTGTCTACTGCCTAGGTCCTTCTTCAAACTGTACTCCACCATGGCTATGCACCCACTGCAACACTTTAAAATCAGTTCTCTATCTGGAGACTTTATGCTTATTTATTATTCCTGAACTGCTCAATATGAATTATTTCGCATGAAAAAAAGAGCGTGGGTAGTCCTACACGGGGCGACGGGCGATTCGCCCCCGATCGATACCTTTGGAATCGCTCCCTGAGAGTTATCTCCATTGTAGATTTGTATTGCTGATGATGAATACTGTCGAACACCATTGCAGACCACAGCTTCAGGGGCGCACTGTTAAAAAACGAAGAAACAATGAATCAACACAAAGTGTACAATTAATAAAAAACAGATCTAGAAATGAATGTGACTGCTAATTGAGGCACACAACATAATAATGCTGCTCAGCTCAGGTTCATACTTTTGTTTTTAGACAATTTGTTCATAGTAAAATTAACATTTTAGCAAGAAGACTTGAGTCATGAAAGTCAAATCCATTTCATAGAAATAAATCACATTTCTCTACATATATACCAGAACATCCATGAACAAGAATTACTACATTTTTAACTCTCACTCTCAGGTAAATTTGGATAGGTCTACGTCATTTTAAAATTGGCAACATAAATTCAAGAATGGCTAGTTTAAAAAATAGAACAATTAAATTCAAAGTATCCCCTTTATTCCTTTTAATCATGCATTCATTTTTTGATCAGTATCGCTTTTATTTTGACTTAGTCTTAGTTAGCTCAGTCTAAGTTGTTGATTTTATAGTAGGCGCTGCTAGTGCTAGGCCAGGGCTAGGCCTAGGCCTAGACTAGGCCAAGGCTTGCTGCTTATGTTGTGATAACTGTTTTTACTGTAAACTGAGCTACAATGTTCAAATGAATCACACTTAGGTTTAGTACTACTAGATTCCTTACTAATTAGGATAAATTGTGTGACTGAATTATTTAAGTTTATCGAATCTGTCTACTAGTACCAAGCCTAGGTCCTTCTTCAAACTATAGGCCATGGCTGTGCACCCACTGCAACATCTAGTTAAAAATCTGTTCTCTTATCCGGAGACTTACCTATGTATTATTCTTGAACTGCTCAATAGTTTTTCGCAAGAAAAGATGAACGTGGGTAGTCCTGTTGGTGTATGAAGTAGGAGAGTTATCCCCGTTGTTGATTTGTATTGCTGATGTAGAACTGTCGAACACCACAGCTTCAGGGGCGCACTGTTAAAATAAGAAGAAACAATGAATCAACACGTACAATTAAATAAAACAGATCCATGAATGAATGTGACTGTTAATAATTGAAATACAATTAAAAATGGTGCAGTATATGCTACAGAGCTCAGTTTCATACTTTTGTTTTTAGACAATTTTTTCATAGTGAAATTAAATTTTACTATTTTTAGCAAAGACCCAAGAATTGAAGACTGGGTCATGAAAAGTAAAATCCATTTCATAGAAATAAATCACATTAAACAAAAATATATATGCCAGAACAATCATGAACAAGAATTAACAAATGTTTAACTCACTCTCAAGGTAGATTTTGATCCATAATTTTATAATTGGCATTATAAATTTTAAAAAATGGTCATGGCTTGTTTAAAAAATAGAAGAACAATTAATTAAAAGTATTCACTTTATTACTTTTAATCATGCATTCATTGTTTGACAAGTATAGCTTTTAGTTTTACTTAGTCTAGTCTAGACTTAGTTAACCCAGTCCAAGTTGTTGACTTTAGTAGTTAACGTCTTAAGCGCTGTTATGTTAGTGCTAGTGCTACTGCCAGGCCAGGGCTAGGTCTAGCCTAGGCTAGGCTAGGCCAAGGCTTGCTGCTTATATTGTGATCATCTAACGAGCTAGGCGCCTTAACTTGTGAAGCACGGCGCCACACAACACTGATGTTTTAATTTAATTTTGTTTAAGCCTGTACGTATTTCTGACACAGAGACAGGGTTGAAGTTGAAGTTGGAGTTGAGCTTGAACTTAGTTCATTAAATCATAGTTGAACGCTTGAATTTGAATTGATTCTTTCTCATTATCTAGTCTAGAAATGCTGTAGAAATCTAGATTGTTGTTGTATCACATGTGGAATTTAGGAATTCAATTTAGGTAGTTAAAATATGCAAATAATATGATTTTTAAGACGCAGTCAACTGGCCTATAATAACCAGCACCAGGGACCCAGCCCGGACCCAATTAAAGGCAAAGGACCTTACACGTCCACTGCAGATGTACCGTATATTTAGATCGAGTGGGACGGGGAGCTCCGGGTGGTAAACACTGTTGACAAGGACTCCGTCTTAACCCACAGAAACTTGTCGCGAACGATGTGGGGTTAGTCCTTAATTTATTAATCTTGTTACAAAAATAATGCATCTGAGAGAAAATCTGAACATGAGAAAGAACGCCGAGAATATGAATTTTGAAAATAATGGAATGAATACGAAGCTACTTACCGAATAATTATGTTTGAGAGTGATTTTTCACTTCTTTAGATATCCATCGTCACGAAATCTCCGTGTCAAAGTTGAAACAATAAACTTCAAGCTGCAAGTGACGTCAATATAAAGAGGTCAAATCAAATATTCAAGATGATTCCAAATATGGTCACAGTTTGGCCTTACATGGCAATCGCGCGATGACGTTTGAATAACATTACAATAAATGTATAAATTAGTGACGTAGAACGTATCCCAGCATTCCATGTTCAATGTTCAATGTTCAATGTTTTATTTCTCATGTCACCCTGTCGTAGGGTATTGAAGAAAATCACATTTAGCACAATATAACAAATATATACAGATATATATACACATATACAAAACATATATCACAAAATTGTTAAACAATATAAAAAAAACTAACATGTAACATTAAACAAACAGAGTGTAAGTGAATTGCAAATTTAAAATCGATCAAAAATATAAACTTTCGAAAATGTGAAGAACATTGAGATGATAAACTCGGTCTTGTCAAATTTAATTTCCCTATACCTTTACTAAAAGGTGATATTACATTAAGAGTGAAACCGCTATGCAATGATGACCAAATAAATGAACAGTGATACTGACAAGTTAGCAGAAAACTATTAATAATAATCTAAAGTAAGTTTGTAAAAATGAACTATTCCAGAATCAATATAGTTATATACTTAACTTTCATAAAAATGGGGGCTAAATAATCATTATAATATGGTGTGAAGACGATATTTAGCAAACAAAGACAAACAATAAAACGCAATCGCAATATTTATAATAATAATAAAGAAGTAAAAGAAAGAAAACAAGGTCAATCGCAAGCTATGAATTGACCAAGGAAATGTTACTATCAAGAGAATGCACAACAGATATTGAAATATCAATGCAGTCCATGCAGTCCATGAAGTTTCCCAGATTAGCGCGCAGTATGACCCCCCTGGACCAATCATCATCCTGTGAAGCGCGTAGCCTATCGCGCTTATTTTCCTGCGCACTGTCCTAGATTTTATCACGCTTATGAGAACAATGGGATCCATGGAGACGTATGCATATGAACTTGTTTTATTGACCTCGATCCGTGACGACGCGTATGAACTGCTCTCTGACTGGTTTACGTAGTTACTGAGTAGCCCACAATGCAACGCAGAGAAGGGTAGTCGTTCCGGTGACCAAAAATCGCGGTCACTCTGGCAGAGTGACACCTCCCTGATCAGGAACGACTGAACGCGTGATAGAGACTATCCGACGATTGGTGAAGTCGCGATCCCCTCGCCTTTTTGCAAACACGTAGTCACAGTTGGCTCATGAATATGCATAGGCTCGATTTAATGCATTATGCATAGTTTTGCGACCTTAGACCACTAAGCGAACGTACCTGCGTACTATGTCTTTGCACTTTGTACCTTGTACCCTTTGGCTGTGTCTCTTCCATGTATAGTAACAATACACCTACATTATGTTGCGTTAGCATTGCAGGTATGAAATGAAATGAAATTTATTGGCATCACTGCCATTCTTAAAGAGCTTAAGTGGACTGCGCTTCAAGACAGAAGGAAATGTCATCGCCTAACCTGCTTTCAAAAGATGCTGAACGGAAACCTGGACATCAAACATGAGGACTTCATTCAACCCAAAATAGACAGAAACCGAAGGGGCCATTCTCTACAGTATCAACAGCAACACACAAACTCTGAGGCGTTCGCAAATTCATTTTTCGTCCGTACAACCACTGAATGGAATAAGCTACTTCAATCTACAGTAAACCAGCCCTCACTTCATACATTCCAGAATGCGCTTGCTAAGGACCCTTCTGTCCTTAGGGGCTAACCACTCTCTCGGACCCACCTCCAGTTAAAACTCCTATGGAGTGTTGTGGAGGAATAAACTACCAAGTACCAAGTACCAAGTCAACAACAATATTTACAATTTTACAATTATAGTCATATTACATATTGATAAAATATCTTAAATTAACAATACTGTAAAAATAATTGACAAACGGGACTAACAAAATAGCGAAGTGCTAATCGAGGTTAGTCCCGAAAATAGTGATTTGCAGAAAAAAACAAATACGTTTAACTATAGGTATATAAACTATATAAACTATTTAAACTAACTTATTTACACTATATACATAAATTGAATTTGTATAAATAAAGGAGATAATTAATATAATTATATACCTACTATATATATATACAATACTTAATTACAATAATCATTATACAAAGGCAGAGAAATACATAAATGTATATTTAGCTAATTATACTCGCTACTAATATAATATTGTTTTATTGCTTGGCAAAAGCTTTTCCGTCTATTATTTTGTCGTAAATTAATCGGTAATCGGTTCCATAAATCTGGTCCTGAATATGAAATAGATTGTTTACCAACGTTTGTTTTAATTTTTATAACGTTTATATTACATTTCCTTTTATTCCGCGTTTCATATGGATGATCGATAAATGAGAAATAATCAATAAATCTATGAGGTAAATTATTATTTATCAAATCATGCATGAATACGCAAATCATATAACGGTATTGCTTAAAAATGTCTAACAGTTTTAATTCAAGAAAAAGTGGACCTGATGGATGTCTATAATCTTTAAAAGCTAAGACCCGTGCGATTCGTTTCTGCATAATTAACACAGAATTCAAATTTGTTTTATTTGCTGCACCCCATACCTCTAGACCATACGTTATATGTGGAAGAATGAATGCATTATAAAGCATAACCAAAACTTCTCTCGAAACAAAATGTCTTATTCTATATAAAATTCCTATTTTTTTACTGACTGTATTGCAAACATTATGTACATGTTTCTTCCAAGTTAAATTTTCATCAATAATGATGCCAAGAAACGATGTTGAATCTACAGGTTCTAGAATGTTTTCATTAATTAACAACTGACCCGATATAACGAACTGTCTCCGTTTATTTTGAAATAGAATATATTTAGTTTTGTTCACATTAATTGTCAATTTATTGGCATTGCACCATTTAATAATATCCTTCATATTCATGCAGACTTCTGTCAAATCAACGTGTCGTTCATCTGGATTAAACGTGTGGAATAAATTAGAGTCATCTGCAAATAATCTAAAATTAAAATATTTTGACGAGTTAGGCAAATCATTAATATATATAAGAAATAGAGTCGGTCCCAGAACAGACCCCTGAGGAAAACCGCGTGACAGAGATTCATTAACAGACTGAGCACCATCGTAATTAACAAACTGTTGTCTATTGGTTAAATAGTCGTTGAACCAATCAAGTGGCACACCTCGAATTCCGTAATGCTCTAGTTTTTTTTAAAGAATAGAATGGTCAATGGTGTCAAACGCTTTGGCAAAGTCAATGAATACACCAACAGTCATACGTCCTTCATCAGTATATTTTGTAATTTGATTTATCAGATTTATCAATGAGAGTTTTCAATAAACGACCATTAACTATTTTTCATATACTTTACTAATTATTGGTAATATAGAGATGGGTCTATAATTACCTGGTAATTTCCTATCTCCCTTTTTGAATATTGGTACTACTCTTGCTACTTTAAGTTTGTTTGGAAATATACCTGTTGTTAAAGACAAGTTTAACATATGTGCAAGTGATTCACAGACAAAACAGCATTGCAGGTATACACAACCATGACGTGTCCACGTGGTGCAGTGGCATACTTCAGTGTGTATTGTGTGTCGTGTGTCGTATGTATTAGTGCGTATTGTGTGTCAGTGACGTGTGTGCGTATACTTAAGTATGTGTGTCGCGTCGGGGGAATGATGCATAATGCACGAGTACGTGATAACCCGGCTTCCTGATTGGGCGTCTATATATGAGTAGAGGAATTCAATACTTAACAAAAGAACTTCATCTGAGAGTTGTACATGATAGTCGCGCTCTCCAGTCGTTCCTGCATAATGCATACTATACCGTGCATTCAACCCAGCTCAGACAAGACAGGCCTTGTCAAAAGGCTACTCTGTGATTTGTTCATGTAGTTCCTAAAGTAGCCTACAATGCAATTCTGATGACGTAGAGAAGTTTACCTTTCGGTCACCAAAAATGGCGGTCACTTTGGCAGAGTTACGCCCCCTGGATTAGTCAAGTTTGTCTAGGTCAACCGCGATAACGTGGAGAAGTTTACCTTGGAGGCTTCAGAAATCGCGTCACTCCTCCATCTTGCCCATGTACATAGTATATGGGGCACGTGACTTGCGCGCGATAAGTTGGTTTTCTAGTTATAAACGAGTCGTTGATTTGTTTATTTATAATTATATGGTCACTACGCGATGACGTATAGAAAAGTTGATCTTGGAGGCTTCAAAAATCGCGTCACCTCTCCATCTTGCCCATGTACAACGAGTGGTTAGTTTGTTGATTCATAATAATATGTGCTTAACTTCTAGTGTTCTCGTGATGTCAAATATGGGCCGCGACGAGAGAAAAGGGCCCTTAGCGCTGCTGAGTCAATACGCTGTAAATTCAACACGGAAGTCGCACTAACAATTCATGTGTGTGGCGCGCGCAAACGTGCACAAAATATTATTGCATGCGATATCAGCGCAGTACTTCACACAGTCGGTGAGCTAGCTCGAAACAAACTTGAAAACACAACCTGGATTTTGCTGCATGGAACTTTCAAGTATGAATGAAACGGTAAGAAAATATAAATATTAAATTGTAGAACAAACATAATACATTTAGGTGTAAAATGGGGCTTTGAGTTTGATGATTATAACTGAATGAAGCTCACATTCCTGCTCGTCACAGAGTCTATATTTTTAACCAGTCCGAAGCTTTTAATTTTTTGTTGGCCAGTTGGTAAGTTGAAGAAGTTTGTTAACGTAGCCGAGCTACGCGTACCACTAATGAAATTAAAAATAAAGGCAGTGTACCTTATTTCCAAAGCTTCAACATTGTTGTTTGAGATGAGAAAAGGAGTTGTTTATAAATCATTTGCCATTTTCAACATGTAGAAATCTAGCTCTAGATACTTCTATCTAGATCTATTATAGATCTACTGCTGACGGACTAGCTTCACAACTTAGACTTAGACTTAGTAAACAAATAAAAAACGGCGAGCAATAACATGTTTAAATATGAAGCAATACTGAAATGAAGTACACTGCCTTTGTTAAATGTTATGTAGTTGTACATATTGCTAGTGGATACCACGTAAAGTAACATGAACTATTTTGTTTACATTCATTTCTATATTATGACTTTATGGTAAACCCTTTAGTAAGATCACATCTAACTGTTTAATACAAAAATGTAACATTAAAACTAAAAATGGCACAATTGTTACTGTTGTAAATTGCCTTTCCATCATGCACTCAGTGCTCATTTGTCTGCCTTTGATTTATTTATCAGCATAACAATATACTTTTCACAATCTTATAGAGTAGAGCCTAGTCCTAGAGCCTAGAGGTCTACACTCATGACTAAGTCTGAACCTGTGTACATGTATAGAAACGGGAAAATTGTTTGGCTTATCTCACTGTACACAATATTAACAGCGCACGTCACACTGTTTTAGTAAGTTACTAACAATAACAGTCACACAAAAGTTGCACATTTAAAAAATATTAGACCTCTCCTGCTCATATTTTGTTAAGCTATACAAGTTAGTTGTTGGCCCATACAGCTTTTATAATATACAAACAGACTAGAATTACTTGTAAAGTGATGCTGACAGTAAAAAAAAAAAAATGCTACTAATATTCTAATTCTGATTAGTCTTGCTATTATTTTAGTAAGCCAAACTTTAATTATAAGTGTCACAGGCATAGTAAAGGCTATATTTTTATTAAGTAGAACCAAATTTTATTGTGATAATAACAGAAGTCTTTTTTTTGTTATTTTACAGGATGTTGATGATGTTCTGGAGGAGTTTTTCATCCAGACTGTACACGTCCCCCTCATCGTCATCATGATCATGCCGGTGAAAGTTCTGACAGATGGAGAGGGGAGATACCCGATGTCTGGTCAAAGGTATGTTTTTGAGTTTGCCTCGATAGGCAGTTGAATATAGTGTCAGCCTTTTGGATAGTGTCGGCCCTTTTCCGGCTTCTATAACCCTCCATGACATTCTGTTAATTTGACATTTAAAATATAATTATCAGTGTCTTGAAAATCATGTAAGAAAATCTGTTATGATTATGTTTCTTAAATAGTGTGGTCTATAGTTTAGTGATTAATACAAAAATAAAAAAGATACCATCAAGCGATACATTTCTGCCAGGTTATATTATAAAGTAGATTTGTTAATTTGACGTCCCAAAAAAAGTTATATCATACTTGACCCCTTGCAAAAGGCTAATACTATTTTTTAGTTTTCTGACATTTTCTTGAAATCTGTCGTGGTTAAGCCATGAACTGACATATAGATTTGTTTTGCCATTAAATAAATCATACTATGAAGTGATTTCATCTACAAATTGAAGAATACAACATGTAAATCTATTTTGATATTAAATACACATAATGTGCTGCATGTCCTGGTTTTATCTTGAGTACTGAGGCTGAAGTATTTTTGTGAAATATTTGTTTGGTATAGGTACAAGTATTTTTAATATTCAAACTATCCATGCATTTCAGGTCTGTCTGTGACAGCCTAGGAGAGTTTGCAGAAGTGGTGGGCAAGTCCTCATCCTCAAGTGTCCCCAAGCTGTACAACAGTGGTCAGAGTTGGCAGTGGTACAACTGAAAGGGCTTCCTCTACATATACCTCCGGAAAGTAACTGGCCCCAGGAAGTACGCATACTTCAGATTCAGCCAAGACAAGCCTCGTATCGTCTTTGTTCGCCAGAGAATCGGAGATGAGGAAACCGCCAGATGCTTGATGAAGAGAGGTGTGGAGCCATAAAATGCCATGTGCCCGGCCATGCTGAAGCCTCCTGGACTTTCTCTCGACCGCCAAAACTACTTGTTCAAACAAATCTGGCCATTTTGTAAGGCCAGCCTGTCAGGATATTGCAGGCCCTGAGCCCCAGAGACTGATATCTCATGAACAATAGAGTTGGCTTGTCCCTTAGGCAACCTCTCCAAACAGAACCAGTTAACCTCTTAAGGACAATATGGAAATAATCACATGGGTGATATTCGACTTAGTCCATGAGCGTTCACAGGGGAAAAGCATTAGCCCTCAGTCTTTACAGACATTTTTTTTTTACTGATGAATTGGGATTTTGTTTTTCTTCCATGAAAATCGTTTAGATAATTTATTTGGTACACCACGGTATAGCAGCTTGCTTCACATTTTAAATAGCATCCTGTTGTATGTCCTTATTTGAACATGATGATCCCTGTAAAAAGACTGTTTTACAAACTTTGCATCCAATTTGTAATGGTATTGTATTTGTGGATTGTAGTAATTTCCCATCATTATTTTATAAGATATTGTAAGCAACAATTTATTTTGCATTTCAAGAGTAAGCATGGAATGCCAAGAGAGTAAATTATCAAACATGAATGCAATAATGGGCAAAGAAGTCTGCATTAACATAGCTTCTTTTGAGAAAATATTCAAAAGACAAGGAAGTGGAAATACTTCATTGATTTACAAGTGGAAATACTGTTATGATAATAATTACTAGTATTTGAGGATAAAATGGCTATTGATCATTGTATCATTCGGGATTTCTAACTTACAGCCAGTACTGTCTATGCATGGTGAAATAGGCATCTGCCATTATTGGTCAAAGTGAATTTTAGTAACCAAAACCTGCATCATTACAGTACAAACTAATAGTTACTTATAACTCCACCATGCTCGACAATAAACAACTCAGTGAAAATCCGGTTATCATAAAAAAAAAGAACCATTACAACTCAAGAGGGCTCTCTCATTTGTCATACAAAATTGTGCTTGTGATGTTTTGTTAAAATAATTATTAAATAGAGATATCATCAACAACTATTTAAAACCCTCTTTTAACTTGTTTGAAAGAAGTGTATTTAACAGTTTATGTATTTGTTTTTAGGTCAAGATATCGCCTGACTAGACAATATAGAAATAAAATATTTTGAAATCAAATTGTACAACTATGAGAGTATATGAAAGGGAATGATTCTCATTTCACATGTTGTATTCAATGAACTTGCAAATGGAATTGAAACCAAAGCTGAGTATAGGTACTTGTCATCCAATAGCCTGTAAGCAAGGTTTCTATTGTAATTGGGAATTACTATTTTCATGTCCATCTCAATTTTCTTGATGTTTGAAAAAGATATTTAATATCTGTATACATTTATCTGCATTCAAATAACCTTTATTTTTCTCATGATAATGGAATGTGTTAAAGGGACTTAGTAACATTGTCCAAATCCTCAAAATAAAATTTTAATTATAGCGGTTCCCTCATACCTTGTTGTATTCGTATTAACAATAAAATCATGGGACAGGTTTCGGTTTTTCAAATTTCCCTTTCCTTACAAAGATATGTACGATCGAAGTATTCAGATAAGAAAAACTCCCGTGAAGTTTTGAAACCGTGTACAAAGTGAGTGCAGTGGGTTAGTGAATATCACTTTGCATTTTCGCCCATTACTTGGGCATGCAATGTCCATTTGACTTGAAATGTTCACACAATACCCTGTGGACATATGAGATAACAACAATATACATTGCATCAACCATTCATCACTTTTGCACATGTCAACAAAGTTACTAGATCCCTTTAAGGTTGCATTTATATTTTGTTTTTTATTTCTTTTATTATTTTCTGTACATTTCTACATGATTGAATTTTCATTTGTACAGGGTTTGATATTAAAATGCCTACATATGCACGGTTCTGTGCACTTATTCCTCATTCAAAATCCTGTAAGAGTTATGCTGCTACGGTAACAATGATGATCTATGTAAATAAAAAATATTTATTTATTTTAAATCGTGATGTCCAGAGCTTCTTTGAATGACTTGAAAGTTCTTGGTTGTCTGGGTTGTGTTCGGTGACTGACTTGCATGTAATTGGGTGTTATTTACATGTGTGTAGAGGATAAAAAAGAGAAAAACAAAAATTATTTGTTATCCAATAGTGGTGAAATGTGACGTCATCAAATTCTATTATTAGAATTTCTCAATTTGAACTTCATTTTCCGAAAGAACATACAAAATAATGTCCAAATGTCCAAAATAAATTGAATATATTAAGTATTGGCTGAGATATGCCGATCCGAATGAATTTTAATTAAATGGGCAATCAGTGTTATAATGCTCTGGTTCATCAAGTTATGAACCAGAGCACTATAACACTGTTTGCCTATTGCAACAACAAACCATTCGAATGGGCATATCCCATGCCGTACTTTACATATGCAATTCATTTTCGACATTTGGACATTATTTGTTATGCTCTTTTCGAAAATTAAGTTAAAAATGAGAATTTTTTTTTTTAAATTGTATGACGTCATAGCTTCTGTACTCTATGGTCTGTAAACACTTGGTTGTCGTGGTAACAAGACCTGTACTTGATTTTGAGTGGTGGAGGGGGGGGGGGGGGGGGCAGGGTTCATGTCACTCAATTTGTAAAACAATTTAGAAAAAATAGTCTCTTTTTATTTTAACAATTATATGCATTATCTGTAATGCTGTAGTCTGTAAGAAATCGGTTACCATGGTTACCATAATAAGCGTTATTTTTTAATTTTTTAAATTTTGTATTCATTCAACAATATCTGAACTTCAACTTCGTGTATGCTTGACAGATATGGGTCGTGCGTGTATTGAAGACTATTATGAGTTTATGCGTTTGTGTGTGATTTGCATGCGCAGTGGGGAGAGAAGAAACTTACAGAGAAGTTACACAATAGCAGAATTGGGGGCAAAACAGATTTTTTTTCAATTAGCCGATTTTGACACTTAGGAGTGGAATTTCGGATTTTTTTTTGCATATCCAAAAACTATAGAGTTTGTACTTTCATTTGGTAGTGAAAACTCATTTTTGGTATTTTATGGCCTAAGGGCCCTTTTTACGCGTCGCGGCCCATATTTAAGCTTGCACAGCTAAACGTAAGTGTTAGTTCGTCCACATGTGTGCAAACTATTATATATTGTACAGTTTGGTAACAACAACTTATAACTTGAAGTTCAGGCCCTCCGTGTGAACGACACTATTGCTAATGCACTGTAAAATAGAATTGCAGAATCCACGTTACGATAGTGATAACAAAAACAATGAAAGACAAACCCCAGATGAAACACAATACGTGATTCATTGCATTGAAAATCTGACTTGTATGTGTAATAATTACCCTATTTACTTATTATCCCAATATTTGGTAATGTTCCTGTTTTACTTCTAGGAAATAAGCGCTAATACATTGTACGACACTTAGGTTAAATAAGATATAATTATGGAATATAACATTTAGTTATTGTATTTTACATTGCAGGATGGCCACCGTGGAATCTTACTCTGCAAATCAGGACCATGACATTTTAAACGATATTGCTGAGAGGCTCTCACATGATTATCAAGTCGAAAAGTTGGGAAAAGAACTCAACATCCACATCGATAAGATACAAAAATACATTAAGGGAAACTACGTAAATGGTCAAGTGGGGATTCGAGGAACCAAATCCATGCTCAGTGACTGGATCAAAGGTCGTCTCTCTTCCGAATATTGGCCTCAGCTTAGGAAAGCTCTGATGGCTGCTAGGTTGGTCCGCATTGCTGTAGAAATAGACGAAATATATCCAACAATTCGTGAGTAGAAATGAGCACCGTAAAATATACATATAGCTCATTTTAGCTTATGTTGATAAATTATCATGTATAATATGACATGATAGTTTAGTAGTTGGAATGATTTAAAGGGGTAGTTCAATTTTAGTACAGAGGTATGTTGTGAGCTAATGAGTGTCAAATTTTAAAGAGCATACAATGTGTAAGACAAACTAAATTTAAAAACGGCTGCAATATCAATGAATATATCCGAGGTAAATATCGGAATAAATATGGGGCACAAGATGTATTCGATGAACTAAAAACAAAAATGCTTACACTTTTAAAAAAAATTGCCAAAAGAGATATTGTAATAGTTGTTGATAATCTCTCTATCTAATTATTATTTTAACGAAACATCACATGCAAAATTTGTTTGCAAAAATGGTTGAACCCAATGATTTGTTAAGAGGGCGCCATCTTGAGTTTTAGTGGCTCTTTGTTTGTAATGTAAACAGGCTTTTTACTAAGTCGTTTGTAATTTTGTATACCTTTCGAGCATGGTGGAGCATAGGCGTACCCAGGGGGGGGGGGGGGGGGGGGGGGTCGGGGGGTTCACACCCCCCCCCTCCCCCCTTTGACCAAATAATGGCTGTTTTGGGGGGTTTGAACCCCCCCTCCCCCTTCTCAAATTTTAGCCGGTCTCTAGACTACTTTTAAGTGGTCTCGACCATCTACAACTTGGTTTTGACCCACTAAAACCTGATCTCGGCCGCCTAAATTTTCGAAGATCTCTGGTCTCGGTCTCAACCATTTTGAAATTACTTGGTCTCTGCCTTGAATTTGGTTTACGGACACCCCCCCCCCCCCCCCCCCCCCCCCTCCCCAACTGAGAGGGGTTTTCAACTACTTTGAAAGTACTTGGTCTCGGTCTCGAAAATTTTGAAAGTACTTGGTCTCGGCTACGAACAAAATATAACGCAACCCCCAAGCCTTATCCCCCCCCCCCCCTCCCCCCCCCAATGAGAGGGGTTTTCAACTTTGAAGGTACTTGGTCTCGGCTTGGAATTTTTTACCAAATAACCCCCCCCCTTCCCCCCCCCCCCCCCCCCCTTTACAAAATCCTGGGTACGCCCTGTGGTGGAGTAATAGCTATTAGTTTAAAATGTTATTTTGCAGGTTTGGGTTACTTCAGTTCAGCCCTACCAAAACCGTATTACCCCTTTAAACTCAAATTTACATTTCAGTATAAACTTAAATAGTTATACGCGCATGTTAAAAACTATAGTACTTACCGTGCATGGTGGTCATCTTTTCCAACAAACGTTTATACGCAATAAGTATAAACATGTAAAGTGACCAAACAGAGTATACATAACAAAACTTTAATAAGAAAGTGGCAGTCTTGCACGCGTAGTTTACATTACGAAATAAGTGTACCAGAGCATAATGGTCTGTAGTTGCCCTTGACTAAACAAGTCATCATGGAATAATAATTCAAAGAAAACAAATGATCTTTCGTTGTGCTTACGCACATGAAAAGTGAGAACTGAAATGCCTTTGGTAGTAGCCACCAACAAACTGGACCTCATCAAACACATGGAGCTAATAGTTATAGCAAGATAACAACAATTATATTTTGAAGTATAAATTGAAGTTAGTACTCATACATTTAAATAAATAATGAAAAGAGGTTACGGTTTAGTACGTACATGTATTATCTCACTCTTCGATATCGATCGGGATAGCAATACCCTTGTTTTAAAGAATGGGAATATACCTATTAACTGATGACACACACACACAACCCGCGAAGATTATTAAAGGGTACCACCACCCAAAAATAATATTCTTATTAAAGAAAGGTAACATCTTTAGTATTCCATTCCATAAAAAAAAAAAAAAAAATTGGAAACGCATCACCATTCTAAAGCATGCGTTCATGCGGTCTGAATTGTGAACACTGCGATGCGTGCGGTGAATGGCAACGTGTGCAGAGCGAACGAATCGCCCGGGAATCTATTGTTTACAAACGTGCGCGTGAATAGCATTAGCGCACTCGCAAATGGTTGGCCCGTATGGAACCAGGAAATAGCAGTGGTTCCGTAAGTGGTGGAAATTAATTGCTTTGTTTATGAATTACACAACCCTTTGCAACATGTTGGATATCTATTTGATATCACAAAACGGTACAAAAACATATAATATCACAAAACGGTACAAAAACATATAATAATGCGTTGTTCTTTGCCTGGTGGTCCCCTTTAAATACAATCCCAGTAAGTGTCCCTATGAATCTGAAGCAAATATATTCAAACCGAGGGGACGTCATCTGTTGCGTGTGTGTGTCATCACTTGATGAATGCGTTCCAGTCCTTCGAACATTTTGCAAATACGTACACAAACTGGCATGTATCACAAACAAATGGTCAGTATTGGTGAGATAAGAGTAAAATGTGCTGTAGATAGATAAACATATAAACTAATTCTGATGTACTTATACATTTTGTTATACAGATCAACAGCTAGACGTGAAACAGACTGCCGCCGATATCACGGTTACCAACACGGGTACACTAACTGCGGGCGGCCATTACATTAAACAGGGAGAAGTAGTCCCATCCTCGCCAAGGTATGCATGTGTTTATTTATGTGTTTGTTGTTACAAATGTATATGCAATGTATGCTCCCAATGATACTTGTGATCATTTTTGTTAACGATTAATTGATGTAGTATCTATGATTATGATGGATTTCCATAAAGATATATACATCATACATTGAAACACGATGACCGTTATTCCACTACATGTATCAAACTAAGGCAGAACTAAAACAGAAATTCCCCCGTAACCAGTGATACCAATTCACACAAGTGGAATTTAACAAACACATTGATGGTTGTCATTCAACCACTTCTGATTGTTTCCTGTCATTAGACATCCGGACAATTGGATGATCGATATTCCAATGACATGGTTTAACATGTTTACAGGATTACACTGCCCTTTTGTCGGAGGACAATTGACTTGTACAATATATTGGAATGTTAGTCTAAGGAGAAGCAATAGGTGTTTTTTTTGGGGTGATATTTGACAACAATCAATGTGCAAGTCAAATTTTACTCGGGTGGAATGTTAGTGGGAATTAATCTCATTTATTCAAGCCTATAAGTTGTTAAATTTAGTAGAATATACAAACCAATTACACTTTACGGATGTGAAGCTTGGCAATATGATACACAGAGAATGCGTATTCAGATATTACATTTGAAAGTGTATGATGTTACTTTGAAAATAGTAAAATGTAAGATTTAAACGACACACACATACCTAATAGTAGCAACATACATCATTGTGATTAAACTATGCATATGTACGGAGGAAAACAAAACAAATACTTTTAAAGATAAAGAGTATCAACTTATTATATAAATGTGCATGCAATAATTAATTTCACGAATTCATGTACTTAATAGGAAAACAGATAATGTGTCCATAAGTTCACGAACGTAATGATTATTAATGTAAATTATCATATGTGTGTTGATATGTGATAAATGTAAGCACTGCAACTCTCCCTTGTCCTCTTTATCTGGTGTTCAGCTTATCTGTCATCGTTTCCCTTCAACCATTTTGATAATGATTTTGAATATTAGTGGTCGTTATATTCTTTATTTCGCTTATATCAAAATATTGATGTTAATAGACCTTCATAGTATGACAAAAATATCCTTTTGATATAAATCATAAGCAACGTAAATTACCAAGCCCCAAAGCTCGGTTTGTTTATCTAACCAGCTAATCGATTGTTCGCCTGAGTTGGCGAAACCCGATAACTCCTTAATAACTCGGCATTATGATAATTTCATAATTACTACATAACCAAAGACAAACCAAATGCACTGTTTAAACTGTATTATTGTAATAGCCAAGCACAAAGGATGTAACCCCGAACGATTTATTTTACAGAAGACATCTTTATCATATTGCTTTGTTGGCGTTCAACATTTTAACAAGTAGCAAAATTGCAACTCCACTTATCACGTACGTAATAAAGAACAAGGCGTCCCCACTACAATTTCAATAAACGCCAATTACTTAAACCAGAGTACAAAATAATGTATCGCTTGCATCTTAAACGGATTGTTGAGTTCTGGTATAGAAGGCGCTAAACAAAATCTTTGTTGGTGAGATAATGCAAAACTACGTGTCAAATTCGATAGAGCATATCATTTTAATAACCAAAATAAACTTTATTTGATCGAAATCAGTTCAGAAATGCCTGAAATATCCAAAAACATAACTACATGTATGTGTAATATTTGTGGGGCCCCACATTATCGAAAATGTTGAACCAGTAATTTCCTATCTCCCTTTTTGAATATTGGTACTACTCTTGCTACTTTAAGTTTGTTTGGAAATATACCTGTTGTTAAAGACAAGTTTAACATATGTGCAAGTGATTCACAGACAAAACAGCATTGCAGGTATACACAACCATGACGTGTCCACGTGGTGCAGTGGCATACTTCAGTGTGTATTGTGTGTCGTGTGTCGTATGTATTAGTGCGTATTGTGTGTCAGTGACGTGTTGTGCGTATACTTAAGTATGTGTGTCGCGTCGGGGGAATGATGCATAATGCACGAGTACGTGATAAACCCCCGGCTTCCTGATTGGGCGTCTATTATATGAGTAGAGGAATTCAATACTTAACAAAAGAACTTCATCTGAGAGTTGTACATGATAGTCGCGCTCTCCAGTCGTTCCTGCATAATGCATACTATACCGTGCATTCAACCCAGCTCAGACAAGACAGGCCTTGTCAAAAGGCTACTCTGTGATTTGTTCATGTAGTTCCTAAAGTAGCCTACAATGCAATTCTGATGACGTAGAGAAGTTTACCTTTCGGTCACCAAAAATGGCGGTCACTTTGGCAGAGTTACGCCCCCTGGATTAGTCAAGTTTGTCTAGGGTCAACCGCGATAACGTGGAGAAGTTTACCTTGGAGGCTTCAGAAATCGCGTCACTCCTCCATCTTGCCCATGTACATAGTATATGGGGCACGTGACTTGCGGGCGATAAGTTGGTTTTTCTAGTTATAAACGAGTCGTTGATTTGTTTATTTATAATTATATGGTCACTACGCGATGACGTATAGAAAAGTTGATCTTGGAGGCTTCAAAAATCGCGTCACCTCCTCCATCTTGCCCATGTACAACGAGTGGTTAGTTTGTTGATTCATAATAATATGTGCTTAACTTCTAGTGTTCTCGTGATGTCAAATATTTAAGCTTGCACAGCTAAACGTAAGTGTTAGTTCGTCCACATGTGTGCAAACTATTATATATTGTACAGTTTGGTAACAACAACTTATAACTTGAAGTTCAGGCCCTCCGTGTGAACGACACTATTGCTAATGCACTGTAAAAATAGAATTGCAGAATCCACGTTTACTATAGTGATAACAAAAACAATGAAAGACAAACCCGAGATGAAACACAATACGTGATTCATTGCATTGAAAATCTGACTTGTATGTGTAATAATTACCCTATTTACTTATTATCCCAATATTCGGTAATGTTCCTGTTTTACTTCTAGGAAATAAGCGCTAATACATTGTACGACACTTAGGTTAAATAAGATATAATTATGGAATATAACATTTAGTTATTGTATTTTACATTGCAGGATGGCCACCGTGGAATCTTACTCTGCAAATCAGGACCATGACATTTTAAACGATATTGCTGAGAGGCTCTCACATGATGATCAAGTCGAAAAGTTGGGAAAAGAACTCAACATCCACATCGATAAGATACAAAAATACATTAAGGGAAACTACGTAAATGGTCAAGTGGGGATTCGAGGAACCAAATCCATGCTCAGTGACTGGATCAAAGGTCGTCTCTCTTCCGAATATTGGCCTCAGCTTAAGAAAGCTCTGATGGCTGCTAGGTTGGTCCGCATTGCTGTAGAAATAGACGAAAAATATTCAACAATTCGTGAGTAGAAATGAGCACCGTAAAATATACATATAGCTCATTTTAGCTAATGTTGATAAATTATCATGTATAATATGACATGATAGTTTAGTAGTTGGAATGATTTAAAGGGGTAGTTCAATTTTAGTACAGAGGTATGTTGTGAGCTAATGAGTGTCAAATTTTAAAGAGCATACAATGTGTAAGACAAACTAAATTTAAAAACGGCTGCAATATCAATGAATATATCCGAGGTAAATATCGGAATAAATATGGGGGCACAAGATGTATTCGATGAACTAAAAACAAAAAATGCTTACACTTTAAACAAAAATTGCCAAAAGAGATATTGTAATAGTTGTTGATAATCTCTCTATCTAATTATTATTTTAACGAAAACATCACATGCAAAATTTGTTTGCAAAAATGGTTGAACCCAATGATTTGTTAAGAGGGGCGCCATCTTGAGTTTTTAGTGGCTCTTTGTTTGTAATGTAAACAGGCTTTTTACTAAGTCGTTTGTAATTTTGTATACCTTTCGAGCATGGTGGAGCATAGGCGTACCCAGGGGGGGGGGGGGGGGGTCGGGGGGTTCACACCCCCACCCCCCCCTTTGACCAAATAATGGCTGTTTTGGGGGATTTGAACCCCCCCCCCCTTCTCAAATTTTAGCCGGTCTCTAGACCACTTTTAAGTGGTCTCGACCATCTAAAACCTGGTCTTGACCTACTAAAACCTGATCTCGGCCGCCCTAAATTTTCGAAGATCTCTGGTCTCGGTCTCAACCATTTTAAAAGTACTTGGTCTCTGCCTTGAATTTGGTTTACGGACACACCCCCACCCCCCCCCCCCCCCCCCCCCACTGAGAGGGGTTTTCAACTACTTTGAAAGTACTTGGTCTCGGTCTCGAAAATTTTGAAAGTACTTGGTCTCGGCTACGAACAAAATATAACGCAACCCCCAAGCCTTACCCCCCCCCCCCCCCCCCCCCCCCACTGAGAGGGGTTTTCAACTTTGAAGGTACTTGGTCTCGGCTTGGAATTTTTTACAAAATAACCCCCACCCCCCCCCCCCCTTTACAAAATCCTGGGTACGCCCCTGTGGTGGAGTAATAGCTATTAGTTTAAAATGTTATTTTGCAGGTTTGGGTTACTTAAGTTCAGCCCTACCAAAACCGTACTACCCCTTTAAACTCAAATTTACATTTCAGTATAAACTTAAATAGTTATACGCGCATGTTAAAAATTATAGTACTTACCGTGCATGGTGGTCATCTTTTTCCAACAAACGTTTATACGCAATAAGTATAAACATGTAAAGTGACCAAACAGAGTATACATAACAACCACTTTAATAAGAAAGTGGCAGTCTTGCACGCGTAGTTTTCAATACGAAATAAGTGTACCAGAGCCAGTGGCGTAGCGAGGGTCAAGTGATTGGGGGGGGCACAGCTGCGAGGGAGCGTAGCGACCAAGCCCGAGGGCGCGTAGCGCCCGAGGGGGGGGGAGGGGTGTGGGAGGGGGGGTGTCCCCCCCTCCCACGGTAGGGAGCTTTTGAAATTTTTTAACTTGAAATAATGCAATTTGGTGCATACCTTGGAAGGAAATTTGATAATACTGAATTAAAGAAATCATTTCCCTCATGATAAAGTATATACACACAATCAAACCTACGTGTACACACACACCAGACTCAAATACTCTCACGCCGTATGCTTGTCTACATTTATTTGGGGGGAGGGTGTGGGAGGGGGGTTTTCACCCCCTCCCAATTTTTTTTGAAATTTTTTGAAATTGGTGTTTAAAATATCACTGTAGAAGTATGGTCATTATTGTCTTTATCATTGTCTTAATCATGGGTGTTAAAATGGTATATAATAGTGAATCTACTCGTTACGTATTTAAAAACGGTAATAGCGAGGAAAGATTAAGCCCGTGAGATGGATGCACGTGATCCTGTATACTATAGAGCCATCGATATAGTCCTATAGGGCATTGAGCTCCAATGGAACTAAGCAAAAGTGGAAGGGAGACATTGCGAGGAAGCGAAGCGACCGATTGGGGGAGGGTGTGGGAGGAAGTGTCCCCCCTCCCACAGTAGGGAGCTTTCGTATTTTGGGGCCTGAAATTGTGCGATTTGGTGCACACCTAAGACAGAAATTTTCACGTAATATAAAGTATATAAGTATGGAACCAATCTCCTCCCCTTTCTAATGTGGGGGGACATAATATTCCAATTTTATTTGCATTCAGCGCATATGGACCGAATTTACTAAAAGATATATTATTTCAAATTATTTTATTTTCCGATGATAGTGTGCTATAGACATGATAGATGAGGGTCTAATAAATTTCGTATATATCAGTATTTCAGAATATGCGCGCGAAGCGCGCGGCAAAAATTAAGATTTACAGTCCTTTTCAAACTAAAAAAAAACCCAGCTATGCTCGGGTCCCTTGAATTAGTTTCAGTAGGCCTATGCTCAACTGATGCAGATATCGACTCTGGAGAAGATGACTGGTGCTCCTTCAATCATGATCATCAACAATATGCCTAGATTATGCATCATGAATTAATGGAACGGGTGCATTTGGAGTGAAGAAATTAGTAAAAGAAGTTTGTCTTTACCTAGACATTTAGGACTACATAGTGCAGCTATGCGCCTTTATAGCCTGCATGAAGGCATCAAAATTATCTATAAAAGCGGGAGGCAGATTCAAGATCCTAAAAGGGCCCTTGGTATGATAAACGATTTACCATGCTAGGAAGTTTGTTAGGCCTATACGCGCTCTATGTCTTCTGAAATGCGGTGAGCGTCGATCCTCGCGCACGGGACTGAAAATTTGCATAAGGCGCTATATTGGAAGGATTCTTCAAACTGATATAGGTGCGCTATTGCTAGTACTAGGGAACGACTGTTATGTTCTTGGTTATTATCGTTGATAATGATTATTATCACACATTAAATAAAACGTGATAATAATGAATGATATACATTGTAGACACATTTGGCTTCATGTCGGGTCGTCATTTTTTTTCTGTTGCGTGTTTGTGTCATCACTTGATGAATGCGTTCCAGTCCTTCGAACATTTTGCAAATACGTACACAAACTGGCATGTATCACAAACAAATGGTCAGTATTGGTGAGATAAGAGTAAAATGTGCTGTAGAGAGATAAACATATAACTAATTCTGATGTACTTATACATTTTGTTATACAGATCAACAGCTAGACGTGAAACAGACTGCCGCCGATATCACGGTTACCAACACGGGTACACTAACTGCGGGCGGGCCATTACATTAAACAGGGAGAAGTAGTCCCATCGTCGCCAAGGTATGCATGTGTTTATTTATGTGTTTGTTGTTACAAATGTATAGATTAATTGATGTAGTATCTATGATTATGATGGATTTCCATAAATATATATACATTATACATTGAACACGATGACCGTTATTCCACTACATGTATCAACTAAGGCAGAACTAAAACAGAAATTCCCCGTAACCAGTGATACCAATTCACACAAGTGGAATTTAACAAACACATTGATGGTTGTCATTCACCACCTCTGATTGTTTCCTGTCATTAGACATCCGGACAATTGGATGATCGATATTCCAATGACATGGTTTAACATGTTTACAGGATTACACTGCCCTTTTGTCGGAGGACAATTGACTTGTACAATATATTGGAATGTTAGTCAAGGAGAAGCAATAGGTGTTTTTTTTGGTGATATTTGACAACAATCAATGTGCAAGTCATATTTTACTCGGGTGGAATGTTAGTGGGAATTAATCTCATTTATTCAAGCCTATAAGTTGTTAAATTTAGTAGAATATACAAACCAATTACACTTTACGGATGTGAAGCTTGGCAATATGATACACAGAGAATGCGTATTCAGATATTACATTTGAAAGTGTATGATGTTACTTTGAAAATAGTAAAATGTAAGATTTAAACGACACACACATACCTAATAGTAGCAACATACATCATTGTGATTAAACTATGCATATGTACGGAGGAAAACAAAACAAATACTTTTAAAGATAAAGAGTATCAACTTATTATATAAATGTGCATGCAATAATTAATTTCACGAATTCATGTACTTAATAGGAAAACAGATAATGTGTCATAAGTTCACGAACGTAATGATTATTAATGTAAATTATCATATGTGTGTTGATATGTGATAACTGTAAGCACTGCAACTCTCCCTTGTCCTCTTTATCTGGTGTTCAGCTTATCTGTCATCGTTTCCCTCCAACCATTTTGATAATGATTTTGAATATTAGTGGTCGTTATATTCTTTATTTCGCTTATATCAAAATATTGATGTTAATAGACTTCATAGTATGACAAAATATCCTTTTGATATAAATCATAAGCAACGTAAAATACCAAGCCCAAAGCTCGGTTTGTTTATCTAACCAGCTAATCGATTGTTCGCCTGAGTTGGCGAAACCCGATAACTCCTTAATAACTCGGCATTATGATAATTTCATAATTACTACATAACCAAAGACAAACCAAATGCACTGTTTAAACTGTATTATTGTAATAGCCAAGCACAAAGGATGTAGTAAAAAACAAACACCCGACGATTTATTTTACAGAAGACATCTGTTAAATAAATGTTTAAATATAAAAGGAAGAAAGACAATCAAATTTAAGTTTGTGACCACATGACAAAGTCTAAGACTAAGACTAGAGGGCCTTGTTACTTCTTCAGACCATGTAGATTATAGATGCTCAAGTTTAGCTTATCAGAGTATTATATCAAGATCCAGATTGACCAATCTATAATTTTAGTTGTTATTATCCAGCTAATTGGACCATGAAACTACTCTTTCTTAGAGATATGTACGAATAATATTATTAAAAATGAGCAAAGAAAATGGGATTCCAACGGGATTTGAACCGACTGAGCTATAGAAAACCCTATGACGGCATTCATCAGTTCGGTGATCCCTCGCAGATATCCCCAAGTTGATTTCTGTCCTTCGGGTTTATGTCAGGTTTATAATAGCTTCTGACCTCACGAGCAATGAAAATTAAGGGGTTTCTATGGGACGAATGCCGTCATAGGGGACGGTTTTCTATAGCTCAGTCAGTAAGTCTGAGAGCACTGGTCTAGCAATCCGGAGGTCTCGGGTTCGAATCCCGTTGGAATCCCACTTTCTTTGCTCATTTTTAATCACAATATATTTCTGGTCAGTTTTATTATATGTTTGAATTAAATAATATTAATTATCAACGTCTTCATCATTCATGGCCTCTTTTAAAGTTTTAGTTTATATTTGATTAGAATCAATAACTGTCGGTCATTACAGTATTCCATTGTCAATTATGTTTATATTCATACACCTGAGACATTTATTTGGTTAATTTCGACCTAAAACAAGAGTGTTTACTGTTTAGCAGGTGAACAAAGTTGAGTCACCGACGCAAAATACGGGCACACACACATTTGCACAGATGGGACTGGGCACGGCAGTCGAGATCCCACTCTTATTAGCCGACTTAACGTCGTATTATCAGGTTTATTTGTTTAAGGATCGTCATAAAAATAAATTATCATAAACTTTGGTTTCTTACCTTACAAATACTACTTGAATACAAGAGAATCTCTGCCAAATATCGGATCCTGTGCAAGATAATAATGTTGATTCGAAGAACAGAATCCCGTACGTTAACCGTTTATAATAACGTTGTTAAATGTTGTCAGTTGATCTTTTAGCTTTGCGATCGCAACAATTACTGCACATATTATTATGCAGCGCATGCAGCGCGCGCAGTCATAAACATTTTTGCCAAATAAATCAATAAATTAATTCACTCATTTATTTTGGTAAAAGGGTGTATCTCATCGATACACCCTTCTACCAACAAAAAGTGACGGAATAATTCACTCATTTATTTTGGTAAAAGGGTGTATCTGAAGATACATCCTTTTACCCAAAAAAGTAAAGGAATAATCATGGTGTATCTGCAGATACATATCTTTTACCAAAAAGAGACGTATTACGGCATGTGTCAATTTTTATGGCAGAAGGGGTGTATCTGGATAAAAATGAACCTTACTCTAAATATAAGAAGTTTACAAAAATGAAAACTATATTAAAATAATATTTGAACGATACATTACATTTTAAAACAAACTCCAACAGCATACAACCATTCCTAAGGCTTCTATAGCAAAACAAAATTCTCAAACTTCAAAGTCATTTTTCTCGGCTTTATGTACGCCGGTGTATATTCGAGATACACCCTTTTGCCATATGTGACCTTACACCACAAAACGACCGTTATGTCGCTGTGGTAGATTCTCTTTTATAAGCCAAAATAGTAAAATGTTGTTCAAAATATGAGATTTAGGATTTTGGTATTTCCTAAATAAGCATATCTTAATCTACCTACTGTGAAATTTTGAGCGTCGGAAGTCATGCTTAAATATTATTTTTTATCTAATAAATGTGATCTTATTAAAGCTCTTGAATGGACACTGATCTTTTAAGCGGCCCGTTTCTCCCTTATTTGAAAAATGCTTCAGCCATATTCCAAATCTTTGGCGTTCATTTTGAAAGGGTTTGCTTAGTCCAAATATGACAAATTATATACCATTTCATAGCTACTGATTTCTATTTTAATGTAAGATGAAAATTGCAAAATCAGTTTTCCCCGACTTATTGGTCGTTTTGTGGTGTAAGATCACATATTAGGGCCAGGGGGGGGGGGGGGGGGGCGGGTATCAATGACAGATCTACGCCCCATGTGTTAAAATGTTTGTATATCCTGCAGTTGGGATGAAATAGTTCATGAATACATAGGCGTACCCGGGGGGGGGGGGGAGGGAGGGGTGGGGGTTCAACCCCCCCCCCCCCCCCCCTTGACCAAAATATTGCTGTTTTTAAATGTTGGGTGATCTTGGCTTCGAAAATATTCTATGACTACCCCCCTCCCCCTACCCCTCCCCCCCTGCTGACAAATATTTTTCCTGGCCAACCCCCCCCCCCCCCCCCCTTGAAAAATTCCTGGGTACGCCACTTCATGTTGTTGCTATTCATTTGAAATAGTGTAAATACTTGTTGGTGGTGCATCATGGACACGGCTTTTAATATTGCAAAGTGCCTTTTGAAATCAGGTAATGCGGAGAGTACAATGAGGATAACGAATGAGTGGACAGAATAGTTCAAACAGAACAGTTCGAACAATAAAGTTCCACCTAGGCACTCAAATAATGAAATAAATTGGACACCTGTTGTCTGAACAGTCTGACATAATCATGAATGCAACATGTCCAAGATGCGTGAAAGGGCTGGAAGAACATATTCCGTATGCTACCAATAAAATGAACGTGGTTCATCGGTATGCGAGCTGTCTTTGAATCTCAAGGTACGCAGTTCAAATCCACATAAGATATTCCCGGGTTTTCCCGGATGGTCCTATTTTTTTCACTGTTACAGTAAAAATTCATAATGAAGCAACAATAGCTTCATCATGAATTGTGTAACGTATTTACATGTCTTTCTTTCATTTCATTTTTTTCTTCTTTTTTTCTTTCATATTCCTTTATTTCTTTTGTTTTAAATGTTTGAATTCATCTTTTTTTGTAACTTGCAATATCTGCAATGTTTTCATGATTGTTTTGCTTTTCATTCATTTCAAACACCGGTGCAACATCATCACAATCAAATCATGTAACAGTGTAATTGGGGATTCCATGAATGTTAATCAGGTGGTCCTCTGAGCCATCGTGGGCGACTGTGATGCCTCACTAGTCACAGGACTTCATTTGATCCGCGTACTTTGAGATCTAAAAACAGACCAATACAATCTACCGTTGAACCACCTTCATTATTGTTGGGGATGAAACGGAATTTAAAGCATAATATTCTTTCAGCCCTTTCACACATCTTGGACATGTTTCATTCATGATTATGTATAATTATTCAGAACAGGTGTACGGGGAGGTGTACACTCTATTTCATTATTTGAGGTGCTAGGAGGAACATTATTGTTCGAACTTTATTTTTCTGTCCAGTCAATCGTTATCCTCATTGTGCTCTCCGCATTATCTGTTCTGAAAAGGAATTCATGATGCACCACCAACAAGACGATTCACACTATTTCAAATGAATAGCTACAACATATATATTTGCAGGGGCCCGATTACGGACCAGCGACATTTACCATTGTATTTAGCATCATTGGCTCGAACTCATCGATGTCAATATGCTAGAATTACATTCAAATCAACAGAACGTAGCAGAGCACACATACCGCCCTTACTCATTCAACCGTAAAGCATATCTAGAGATCAGTGAAACTAGGGCTGGTCCTGGGTCATGATCGTACTCTCGGCCACAGGTTCCAAGTTACAGCGTGCAGCAGTAGCAGCATAAAATCAAAGAATGCATGACACGACATCGCAAGTTCGAATCTGACATGCATAATGAACATAATCGCCCTTACCAAACAGAAGGCCTTCGCTAAGCATTCGCTAAGCATTCCCATAAGTAGTCGCAGATATGTCTTCAATTGCACACAAGCCTTCGATGCACATTATGTAGTCAATTGGTCTTTTAAGCCTTCGAAGGCTTATAAGCAGTCGAAGGCAGTCCGTAAGGCTGTGGCGCGAGGCATTTGAAGGCTTATAAGCCTTCATTCGGACAAGTTAATATTCAAATTAGGTACGGACTGCTTCAGTATAAGCATTCGACTGCTTAATCCGAAGCTCTAATAAGCCTTCGACTACTTAGCCTGAAGCTCTAATTAGGCCTTCCGACTGCTTACGTGAAGCTCTAATTTGGGGTTTGACTGCTTAACCTGAAGCTCTAATTAAGCATTCGACTGCTTACATGAAGCTCTAATATGGCGTTCGACTGCTTAACCTGAAGCTCTAATTAGGCGGTCGACTGCTTAACCTGAAGCTTTAACACTGTATCTTGCTATATAAGCAATCAACAAGTAATTATTGAGGTATGAACTATATGATATCAGGCCAAATTTTCACTTCATGCAGCATTGCGTTTTTATTCAATTAATTAGCAAAATGTTGGAAATTGTATAGCCAGACTCAAATACAAGTTAAAAAAACATGCATGCATAAATAATCTGTAAATCCACAAGCATACATTGAAAAAAATAAGCCACACAAAACTCATTGAGTGGGACTGTAGTGTTATTTTGAAATATATAGCACTGCCATGTAATGATTGAGTCAAGTCAGTTTATTAGTGATTATATGATACACTTTGGCCTAATAGTGTTACAAAGAATTGTTAGTAATTCCTGCATGTAGGAATGATGAAAGTAGACAGTTAATCTTACCTAAAATTTGAAAATTCTACTGGCAGAGTAGCTAAAGTAGACTGCATGCATGCTTCCATTGACTTTCAATTATCGCAGATGCATGATGGGCAGTATTTCCCCCCCCAAAAAAATTTCAAACTGCCATAAGCCTTCATGTAATTATATAGGCCTTCAATGTTCGACTACTAAGGACCAACTCTTCGACTGTTTAGCATGAAGGCCTTTTTTCTATGACTACCTATTTTAGCAGTCGCAATTTAGGACTGCTTACAAGAAGGTCTTCAATTAGGCCTTCAACGTTCGACTACTAAGGGCCAACTCTTCGACTGCTTAGCATGAAGGCTTATTTTTCTATGACTACCTATTTAAGCAGTTCGCAATTCAGGACTGCCTACAAGAAGGTCTTCAAAAACCATGACTGCTTGGGTTAAGCAGTCTGATGTGGTCGAAGGTTTAGTGACTGCTTGGGGACTGCTTAATAAGCAGTTTTGTTTGGTAAGGGCGTAGTCATAGCGTGCGTGTGCTGTATGCATACTAATATGTGTGTGTGCTAGGGGGTGGGGCGGGCCGGGGCTAAGTTATTAATAAGTTGTTATTAATTCTTGGACGGAACAGAGTAAATATAGTGTGTGCTTGATGAAGAGTTGGCTGGAACAAGGTGATGAATCAATTTTAAAATTCCCCTACCCCCCTCCCCCTTCATACATCCACTAATATATAAAGCTAAATACTAGCAGAATGCCAGGACTTCACCTGCATGTAATAATATTGTGTATTTAACCCCAAAATGATAATTTTAATTCCCATT
>JBAMJV010008887.1:0-30006 GCA_037951105.1 Echinarachnius parma | reverse complement strand
TGTTAATGGTTAATAATCATATCTCACGTTAATACAGCTAGTACAGTTTGGATGATGCTTGTCCCCTCCTTAAAGGGTTAACGTTTGACATAATTGAGTCATTATTATATCATTCTTATTCAAAACATAAAGTAACCTAGCTGAGAACAAGTTGATAACGAAGAGATATCTACAAGATAACGTCAGTATAAACAAGACAAACAACACTTAGTAAGAGGTGGAGAAACAAAGGTAGCGAGAGAAACATGTGAGATAACATTATTAAAAATAAAGACCAGGTCCACAGCTGCTAGGATGTTTTAGGGGGAGGTGGTGCGTAATTTACACAAAAACAGGACCGTCACGGAGACAATTGGTTGAGTCGCGTTAGCGGGAGGGGGGGGGGGGGGAGGGTGGGGGAGAGTTCGTCGCCAACATGTTTTTGTTTTTGTTTAAAGTGGAACTTTCTCTATTTGGAGAGGGGGTGTGTATATATTGTTATCTGCGTGGTGGTGGAAGGGGGTACATAAGTTTAGTTGGGTCTAAACTAAAATAAGTTTCATCCAATAATTAAGTTAGTCCTGTAATAGTGCAAGCATACTACTTTCATATTTTCTGTTCCATATAATTCTCTAGACGAATCATAACTCGACCCCTGTGCTCTTGGCTGCCGAGGTTGGTCCAACGGAGAGTGTAAAACTGTTGATAGAAAGGGGCGCAGACTGTACCAAACAAGATAACGACGGTGATACTGTTGCTCATGTTGCTGCGTGCAGGTAAAATGTGACCAGCTATAGCAAAACCCTGCACTTGTCAGTAGTTCATGTTTTGAGGAAATTGGCATTTAAGTTCACATAATGTGTGTAAAAGACTTATGATTGTAAATTAAAACAATCATATCTTCACCAATTATTGACCAATTTGTTAGAAAAAAAAAATGAAATTAAAGCTTGTGATGAGGCATGTATACTAGTATAAAAATTCACATTTTGATTTTTACCAACGAGTGCAGGGTTTAGCTATAGCCGGTCACAAATTGTCCAAGTATTTTTCGGCATATGAACGGTCCATATTGGTTGCCACTCGTTTCTTTTATTATTACATTTTTGGAACGTTGAAAGGGATATTTCATTTTGGGTCAAACACAATGATACAATGATAATAAATAACAGTTATAATGTAATGATGCTTGAATGGAAAAGCAACTTATAAACAACTAAATAAAAAGAGCTGTTAAAACACAAAAGGTGCTCCCTAATCTGCTAATACTAGTTTGGTTTCAACCATTTTGTTATAAACAATTGCGAGTGTGAAGTTTTGTTAAAATAACCATTCAATAGAGAGATCATAAACAACTTTTTAAAAGCCCGTTTGATACATTTCTGCCAAATGTAGGTTTTATAATAATTATTTGTTATCTTAAATCATCAAATAAATGCGGGTCCCACATTTATTTCAATTGGATTATATTATTGATTCAGCTGTTTCTCAACTGATTTCGATCAAATGAAGTTTTATATTTGACATGACATGTTTCTCTAAGTACTACACTTTGTTTTTCATAACCTAATTACAACTTAATGATTTCTTTAGGTGCCCTTTAACCAAAATCAAGCTATCCCTTTAATTATCGTCGATGTCAATACCATTATTTTGATGAAATGTGACGGATACAAATTCAGATTTTCGCTCAAAGTCCAGTCGTATTTATCAAGTAGGTCCAGTGAAAAGGTCATGCGTATGGTAGTTGAATTATGTTTCTCTTTACTTATTCTATACAGAGGCAAGGAAGACACTTTACTGCTCTTGATAGGTACCTGTGATCTAAATCATATTACTGCACGCAACAAACTTGGACGCACACCATTGCATGAGGCTGCACGCGAAGGGCACAACCCTTGTCTTGAACTGTTGCTCGCATTCGGCATGTCACTTGAGCAGGTAGTCTTTTCTACGCTATTCCTAATTAGAGGTATTTACTATACTTAAAGGGAAGGCAAACACCAAATAATTTAACGATTCGTAATTATGGCAAGTTATATTACAACTAGAAATATTCTTTTTACGCATATACTCCAAGCCAGTAATTTGCTTTAGAAATTACATTTTATTGACAAGGGACGTTTTATTATTTGTTTCCTTCTTATCCATATGTGTGTTATCATGAAGGATGCGGAACACAAATACATCGACCTCCAAGATAAACGGAAAAATACTGCCCTGCACTTAGCCGTCGAAGGTGGTTTCAGCGAAGTCATTGAGACGTTGGTCAATAATGGAGCGCGATTACTCGTACAGAACGAATATGGGGAGACATGCTTACATGTAGCAGCCAATCTGTGCTACCAGCGCAAGAAAGCACCGGAAATACATGCAGAGTTTAAAAGAGTGAGTGAAGATTTATCAGTATACTTCATATATATAAAAATAGTCTTCAATACTGATTAGCCCTGAAACATATCATATTAACATATCTTGTTCCAGATATAAATAAACTGTGCAGGGTTGATTTGTTCTGCTTTGTCATGTAATGTTGCTAATAATGTTCGAATCAATATTGTTCTCTAGTGCTATCGCCAAAATGAATAGACGGTTAAACTGGAAAAGGTACTGACGCCTCCTTCCGACGTGGGACTTAAACAGCCATTTGCCCATTTTTATATAACATGTATAAGTTGAATAATATTATTTGATTAATCACTAACGTCGCATACCTAGCTTATCTTAGCCACGACAAACTTTATTGAGCACAAATAAAAATGTACGCCGAAAACGCCGAGTGGGGCTTAGCACAGACATCTGGTTTCGATGAGCAATATCAATCAACTGGGTTTATATAACACGTATATAGACATTAATACTGCATCAAGTCTATCTGTGTGTCATCTCGAGGTATAAATGCTGTACCATTTTACAAAAACGAAAATGTACTATGCAAATATTGTACCAAATACAGCATTCAAATCATGCCGTACAAAATCTCTACCACTGCAGAAGACATGTCAGCAGTTCCCGGGAAGCCAGACCCTATCTGCTGGAGAGATTCTTGTACTGTACTTGATACACAAAGGAGCCGATTTGCTTGCTGTTGATAAGAAGGGAAATACACCAGTACAGTACATCGAGAGGCAGGAATTTCGGCAACTAATGGTTTCACGGTAAGTTCTCATTATTGGACGCATTGCGCTGTATAGCACTTATTTGATACAATTTTTAAATCCCCATTATACAAGAGTGCGATAGGTAATTGTGGTATTTGGTGGTACATCTCTATATTTTTTCCGCAAGCCCATGATGATCATATAATGTAAATTACATTATTGTAATTTCTTTTTGAAGACGTCATCTCTGCCTATTCAGCACCATGTATGCATGAACTGTACCCCACCTAATATAGTTGTAACCAGTTATATAAAACAAAACAAAATCGCCAACCATTTTCAGAAAACCCTATGAAGGGTGATTCATTGTACATTTTCTAATGGCTGTTTAATAAACTTGCATTATTTTGCCTTGTTATCGTAGTAAATCAAATTTGACATGAAATGCATGTAGCGATGATGAATTTTATATCTTTCTAAGCGTGTTTGTTTCCTCTGCAGGCACGGCAGTGTAAAGCATGATATTCTTAAGTACCGTATAAGTAAAATCAAGATAATAATAATACAAGTGATTGAAGTGATTGAAATGAGTGTTAAATGTCACAAGGCAAGTATTGTTTTATGAATTTACTGACAGATCGGGTGAACGGTGTATTTCCCCTGCTGGGGAAATTGTGGCAGAAACACCAGCAGTCCCGTTCACACTGTCCAGTCATTTTGCGGAGGGAGAATTTGATTGTAACGGTGGTAAGCTGGAGGTCAAACACTATGGATTAACGATGACAATCCCTCCTGGAGCCTTGGCAGGACAACAGAGACAGAAGATATCACTTGAAGCCCTGACGGAACAGCCGTATGATATCTTGCTGAATCCCGATGAGATGATTGCGAGTATCGGTTTTCGATGTTCACCCTCTGGCCAAACATTCGACGAGCCCGTTGAAGTGACGATACCGCACTGTGCGATTCTTCATGGTCCAGATCGAGCAAACGTCGTCCTCATGTGGAAAGAAGGAAATACTAATGGTCAGTTGTACTCAAATTTGCAATGTTTATCCGAACAAAACTTAACGTCACTGGAACCGTTCATAAAACCCTGTACCAAATGCATTTACTTTACAAAAATAAAAAGGTTAGAACCGATTAAATAGTATATTACTCTAACTGTTATTATGTATATAGCCAATTACTCAGAATACAGTGAAACTTCCCAATAATAGCTTAGTTGACATTTAGCAATGTGTTGTTAATTTTCTTATGCCATATAGATGCTCCTTGGATCAGAAAGTTTATTGATGAGAGCACAGAAGACATGTCTTGCCGAGTCACAAGTGATTCCATTCATTTGAAACTCAAGCATTTCTCAGGAGGCCACTGTGTGATTTGTGAGGAGCATCAAAAAGTTCCGGAGAAAAAAGTAGTTTGCATCGCTTTTCTTGAAGATGACTTACCACTTGACAGAAAAGTACTCGCGAGAGTTCACATTTTTGACAACATAAAAGGATATCTTCAGGTTTGTGTAAAGAAGGATCGGATATAAAGAATGTGTTCCTCCATTGCCACATTCCCCCTTTCGATTATATTTGTTTGAGTATTTCAAGTATTATTATTGTTTCGGTTATTTATTATTAATAATCTCAGATCTTCAGCAACAAACCGAAACGATCATGGAACAGTTATCAATATCATCACATAGAGCATACACAAATAATACAATTCAGGGCATTAACATGATTTTTTTTTCAGTACAAATTAAATGCACTAATACGGAATACATGTCCATTTTACATATACTACGTCATAATTATCAAATTACCATGCACATTTACATTAGGCTTTATGGCAATATTCGTTAAAACAATGAATTTGGGTTAGGAAATTCGAGCATGGTGAAGTTATAACAGTAAGTGTGTAATGAGGTTTTGGTTACTAAAATTAAGTTTGGCCAAAACTGTACTCTCTTTACGAAACTCCACTATCCCTTTCACGATCAATAACACACATTTTTACGATAAATATAACAACACTTTGTATGAGTATTTATTTGGGAACAAAATGTTAATACGTCTTATTAGCAAATCATCAATTGTCATAATGAATCTTTGTGTTTTAATTTGTAGGATATAAAGGCAGAAGAGAAATCTTTCAAGTTTCATCAGGTTAGCCCGAAAAAAATCCTTACGGTTTGTGCAGATCAGAAGGATCTACTGATAGAGTGCAAGCTCGACCAGTTATCTTTTGGATCGAAGGTACGTGATGGAAACAAATATTTAAGGATATGTTTATAATTATGTTCATTCATTCCAAAATGACATTCAAAACAATTGATGAAATAATTATTTCATGAAAAAAAATATATGCTTAGTTTTTTTGGTACTATAATTTAATATCAACCATTCTCTCATGGTGTCTCATGTTGGAGGATACGCGGAAAATTTCCCTCTCAGTGCGACCCCCGCTAAGATTAACGTTCTAAATGCATGCGTCGCCGTGCGAAAAGACGCACACTTTGTGTTTGCATGACCACTCGATCAGACTACTCGTACGTCATAAGGAAGTAGGAGCGATAAATCGCAGAGCCGAGCGATAGCTTTTATCAAAACGACCGCACGCTCGCACTTACATGAATTATGCACACGCTATCGATAAGAGGAATCTTTGAGTGATATTCGCCATTGTAACTACGCTGTCAAGGACACTTGACGGTACTATTAAAATGTAATTTCCTGGCCAAGTAGAAATAATTGCAGTATCGCAAAATGTATTTAATGTTTTCATGTGGGAAATATATTTGATGTAAGAAAGCCGAAAATTTATATAATTTGTTTAATAAACAATTGTAATGTTAAAACGTGTGGCTTGCGGTTGCACAGTGTAGAGGAGAGAGTCGATGAGTTCTTAGAAGGACTGTTGGTATTTTTTCTTGAGCTTGTACTTGAGCCTGTTCTGGTAAGAAGTACAGCGCCAGTATAGGTACTGTAAGGGTAGGGTTGGTTGTACTTGTAGGAGGGGCTCGACTTATCGAACAGGTTGACTGTCCGTCGTCAGGAGACCTTTAATCTTTGCGAGCAAAGAAAATATAGACGTTGGAATGTCCCATTTATTAATGCCATTCACATATAAGAAATGTTGTGCATTGGACGTGCAAACTTAAAATAAATGTAAATAGTTTTCCTGACGAGTAGAATACTAATATCACTATTAATAACAAAGTTTACATTAGGTATCACTGGTAAAGGGGGTTCTGAATAAATATGCGAGTATCAAATTGAATCGATTCGTAAATATTGAGTATAAATGTGGACGATATGGGGGTCTGAGAATCAGATTTAGTAATAATTAGTACCGCCGGTTTTAGTAAGAAATATGTGACCCGTCCTACGTAGAAGAACCAAAGGTCGACAAAGTTGATTTTCTGGATTTGTATTTAGTTCGATTCAGCAATATCTAAGCTTTAATATGATATAAAGTTTGTCTCATAATGATTCTGCAACGCGGAGTTATTGACGCTTTTCTAAGGCAAATATTGAACGGTCTGGAAATAAGATGCCGAGAAAATAGCTCAAGAAACTTTACATCCATTTCGAAAGTGAAATTAGCGTTTTAAGCAGGCCATAAATGAACCGATTGCATGAATAGAATGTCGTAGCAACCTTTATTCAATTTTCTTGAAAACTTGCATATCAGTAAATATGTATGATTTACACCTTCCCTCCAGAAACTGTTGAATATTATCCATGCATTGTAGAGATATGAACAGATTTAATTACAATTTGTGTGGGTTTGGAACGATAAACTGTACACATCGAGCACATGATACAATAGCGAGCACTTTCAGGTAACAAAAGGGGCTCCACTCTGGATCTGTTTATTGTTCGATTAATCGGTATTGACTGGCAGTTTGATTTTAGAAATGCAAACTTGCGTCTGGTGCGTAATGTAAAAACTATTACAAAGAACAGTATGTTGATACGTGAAAAGTAAAACGGGGTATCGAAGCTAGACATTTTGGAGGGGGAGGCCCCAGGTACCAAAGGAGGAGGGGGTGGGGGATCCGTTGGTACAGGGTTTGTTTTCGTTCTTTTGGCGGGGATGCCCGGCGATGTCCCTTAGCAAATTTTGAAACAGGTGTCTAAGTAACGGAGGCGAGCCTCGGTCAACTTCAAAATGAGGGTATATAAAAGAGTGGGATTGTGCTTTAGCCAACTTAAAACAAGCTCTAAATAGCGTTTTTTTTTTTTTTTTTTTGGTGGTGTGGGGGGGGGGGGGGGTATGCCTTATTATGAAATTATTATGAACTACTTAAATATTTAGTACGACAAATTAATTCTATATACGATTAATGAATGTTATGTTACAGGCCCAATTCTTTAATCTATATAATACTCACACTCAACCAGTGGTGTACATAGTGTATGAGGTTGGAGGGGGGGGGGGGGGGGGGGGTGGGTGTGCAGTTAATTGGATAGGACTTGGGTCGTATTGTCATAAACATACTTTGTCAAACTCAATAGGGCCACTATACAATGGAGGCCATTTGGATTACTAATCTCCGTGCAAGCCGCGGCGCAGTCAATAGGGATTAAGGGCAATTCCACGCCAAAGTGGACATTTGACCCAAAATTTTACAAGCATTTTTATGATACAAATTTGGTATCAAATCAAAGCTTAAATTCTATATTTTTGGAATTCAATGAGAAAATTTTAGTTTTACATAATTTTAGTTGTTTTTTTATAATAACTTAATAACCATAATTGAACCCCACAAATTTGACATTTTTGTGAAAAATTGTTTTGATCCTGTGTTTGTTTTATATTTCCCCAGTTAAGCCTAAAATCCATTATCCTGACTCCCGAGATATGACCATTTCGTAAAATAGTAAATTTGTATGATGTATTTGATTTGTTATGCTTCAATGACTTCTTATTTTCAGCCTATGAAAATGTCCTTCCGTTACCAAAAAATCAATATTTTTAATTTTGTGGCTCACATAATTGTTAGAGAGCAGACCAATCTTCAGTGCAAAGCAAGTTCAAGTAGGCCTTCCCATTGCTAACAATTGTATTACTCATTGTTTCTTCGTTAATTAATAAATAACAAAAGAAAATGTCCTTCCGTTACCATACACATGGTAAAAGATGGACAAAGTACCTCATATTACATATTATGACAAAATTTATGTTCAAAAATTGGTCTCTCATATATGAAAACCCAAAATAATGAGACAATACCTGCAATGGCCAGCTATCAGTGGCGTAGCGTGGTCAGACTAGTAATTTTCTGTGTTTCATTTAACCAGGGCGTCAACAGCTTCTCAAAAGTGGGGGGGACATCGGCGAGGGAGCGAAGCGACCGAGCGGGGGAGGGTGTGGGAGGGGGTGTCCCCCTCCCACAGTAGGGAGCTTTTTCACTTTTGGGCTTGAAATTGTGCGATTTGGTGCATATCTGAGACAGAAATTTCACATAATCGTGTATGTCAGAGTGAAATCTATGGAATCAAACATACATAATGTATACACTTATGAAAAAAGTGTGGGGGGGGGGGGGGGACAATCCCCTCCACTTTCAAAAGTGGGGGGGACATGTCCCCCCCCCCCCCGTCCCCCGCCTGTTGACGCCCCCAATCAGATTTGTGCATTTAGAACATTTGATATGGCTCACAATTGATTTTATCTCTTTCTGCAACAGGGCCCTTGTACCATGATGCCATTTGTCTGGATTTCTATCGTATGGGGATTAGTAGGTCTATTTAACTGTGGTGAGCCAGGGTGTGAATAGGCTCTGATCATGACTTTGAATAGGTCTTTTTTTATACAATACACCCCTATAGAATTCTTGGACATGGGTGTAGGTCTAAAATAATTAAATTTTACATGAAATTTGCAAACTAAAAACAAGGCTGTAGAAAAAGCAAGAAATAATATATCTCCAATTCTTTCATATGTTGTAGAAATTATATCAAGCCAAGATTTAAGCAACAAAAACTCTTAAAATTATTTGATCCACGAGGTAAAACGGAAGGTTAAAATCTAAGGTCAAACGTTATCGTATCCAAACTCGCTCATGCATGAGCACAAATGGCATAAATTGATTGCACATAACATCCCCAGTCCAATGACACTTTTACCAAATAAATTGACCCAACGGTTAATGGACAATGGCCATTTGAAAAATGGTGCCCACGCCCCATTTCTTACAAAACTCCCCCATAAGAATCGACCATAGCACCAAAACCATTGGGCGGATTGGGCTAAAACTTAAATATTTGCGCTTTTAATGGTTGAAATATCATACATACCAAATATTAGCAAATTTGAAGGGGGCTGCGATGAAAATTTTCAATTTTTTTAAAGGTGATTTGACATGGAATGACCCTACTGTGTTATATCATACATTATAGTCCATTATGTCCTTCCGTTACCGAACATTGGTCCGCTTTGTGTGAAATAACTCAAATATCTGCGGACAAATTTTAATCAAAGAACAAGTAAATTCTTCTTAACCCTTCAGAGAATGAAATGTGTACCCTTAAAATATTTTGTATTATTTAATATCACAGAGTTTTAGTTAAAACTGATTTGATAACAAAACCTTGTCCATTTTAGTGTCCTTCCGTTACCGACCTCATTTGTATGCATATTCAATAATGTGCGGAGATAAACAAAATTAAAAAAATTATGGGATCTTAAAACTGTATGTTTTGGAAGTATTGTTATCAAAATAGACTGTTCTAACAACACAAGTATTTAAAAATGTCTTTCTTAAAGTTGACAATTTGTGTCTCAGTGTCCTTCCGTTACCATGGATTGACCATGAATAAGAGCCATTGGAGCATGAAATATAGTAAGAAAAAATAGAAATGTAAATGCTTGTGATGTCCATATGCTATCTATGATACAAACTCATTTTAGACCACAAAAGAGATGTTTCCTTCTCATAAATGGTCTTTAAATTTCAAAATTAATTTTATTGTACAATTCCAATAGACTTTTCAGAGGTCCTTCCGTTACCGTCCTTCCGTTACCGAACACTGGAGTAATTAATTTCTCATAATTAATATACCAATGTAGATATTTTTCTTAAAATGTGGTGTTATACTCTGTGAACATAAGGAAATTGACTAGTAGCCAACTTAACATGATAAACCTCGTAACTTCACAGAGATTGGGTCATAACTAAAAAAATTGAAAATCCATGTCCATTTTGGCGTCATTCCGTTACCGGCCTCATTAGTGTCCATATCTAATTTACATAATGCGGTCAAAATTTTAGAAATAGTGGAAATCAAAGGTGTCCCAACAAAGATCAAAGACATGCCATTTAGAATAAAAAATCAAAAGCAGGATCCTGGAATTATTTGATTGAAGTTCCAAAATTGTGTCTGAATGTCCTTCCGTTACCGTGGAATTGCCCTTAAAGAATCTCGATGTGCGCTGGCCGCTCTTGACAGCCGAGATTCCCACTTAGCACAAAGGGGTTGTTAAGAGGCGGAGCTTAATATCGATCGCTTTTAGTGGCAAATAATTTTGGAACACAAACTTTTCAAACCTGCAAAAAACATGCTTCAAAACTCTGCTTAATTTTTACCTTTCCACTGGATATTTTTACTGGATATTTTTCGTACCGGTAGAACAGATATCAGGGAAATGCATGAGGCAATAATATTTTTTTTCACTTTTTCATGCAATTTCAAATAAATCGTGATTTCTGAGGTTCGACATCTTGCGACTTTTGGCTCCCCTGCGGATGGCGAGGCACATATATCGTTTCCGTATGATATGATGTTTAATTGTTTCCACAAAAAATATAACAACAATTAACATACAAAAAATCGTAGGCCTACTATAGGTTTTCTCAGCCAATTTCGTAAGCTTCTCATTCGTTTTGATAAGCGTTTCATTCAATTTCGCGAAATTGAGCTGAAGGCTTGCACTTGTCATTCAAAATTGCATTTTGTTCATACGATTTAGCTCTTCGGTCAAGTGATTTGATATTGTTAGCATTCAATTTAAAAAACACGCTATTTGCATTCAATTTCGCCAACGGATTTCACGTAAGGTGGTATTACGTAATCGAAAATTTTCTCGCTTTAAATTGAATGACAATTTTACGAAATAGAAACACGTTCTAAATCGAATGCAAACAAAATGTTTTCGAATGATTATTATATGAATTCGAATGCTAAAAAAGGAATTTGAACTGCAAAATACAGCTGCGGTGACAAAGTCGGTGAAATTGAATGCACACAAAATTAATTTGTCTGGCCAACTTACGAAATTGACCGAGAAATCCTATATTATACAACATTAGTAAATTATTCGATGGTAAAACATGTTTTAATTTTGACAATACACATTCCGAAACGTTGTGTTATCAATTCACTCTTACTTAACTGTACCACAAGTGACTTTCCTTCATTTTCTCTTTCGTATGACATGGCAGACTATATCAAAGGACAAGCTTAGGAGCTCGTTGAGGACTGACAGGTCTTTTGTCCTTACCATGGTGGGAAAAGACCCGAACCACTTGGTGAATGTGCTGTTGCGAGAGACAGTTGGTGTTGATGACATGGTTTTCAGGACAGATTGTTAGTGCATCATTTTCATCGTTCCATTTTCTTACTAATCATAGTATATGTATTGATGTTACGTTTACGTGACCAGTTTCTAGCATTAACCCTTAAAACTCGAATTATAATCTCCCTTACCCTTCTGGCCTTCCACATATGAGATTATCGACAAATGCAGTAAACGTCAACAGATATCGCCGCGCGGCTTCCTGACCCTTTTTCAAGTCACTGTCAAACCAAACTTTTGCAAATCGGACATTCTATGAAGCCACGTGATCCGTTTTGTTTTGCTGACAGAAATGGCTTGTGTTTTGTGATTTGGGAACAGTAACAGAAAGAGGAAAGAAAGCAAGTAGCATGAATAATTATATTCTGTAAAGTAAATGAAAATAATATCTTAAATAAAAGTGTAAACGAAATAATGTCTTTACCTATTGATGAATGTTCTTATTTCATGATGTAGATGTGCAAGTAATATATTTTATTCCTGTTTGCTATGTTGTTCTATATTTACAGTTCGCGTGTTGGAGGAATCTCTTCTACAGTCTCCTCAAAAAGGGTATTGTTATAACCAGTTTAATAATGAAACTAATTGTCCAAATATGCCGTTAAAACTAATCTTACAATCCGCTTTAAAAGTACATTTGTATTATATGTTGGAATGTGGATATGTGAGAAGTACGTTTTAGTTCACACACTTAAGAAAAGTTGATTTGTGTTGAAAATCCTTCATTTATTTAGGGTCTATATAGATACATATTGTAAACTAATATTTAATTTGAGCATTCTGAATAATTATGATATGTACAGTCAACATTTCAAAATAAAGTCCGACGGGCACCGAGTATATTTTAACATTGAAGTAATCAATTAAGATTAAATATACCCTCTGATCTTTCATACTTTTGTAAATGACAAGAATGTACTCGAACAAAAACAACAGCAAGGAAAAAGAAGAGCAATGAATGTTCACCATTTTAAAGTCGTCATATTCCTCTTGTTAATTTGATTGAGGCGAACTATGATCATTGTGAAAATACACATGATAATGATTATTGTTCTGTAGCGTAATATATGAACGCATAATATATTCATCCCTTGTATGATTTCTCTTTTATCTTAGTTTGACTACCACAATTGATATTTCACCAAAGCAAATAAACAATTTGGCTAAGGAAATTCCGTATTCCAAGTTCGATTGCTTCACAGCGGAGCTTGGGTACAAGTACAGTTATGCGCAGAACATCCTTCGTCATCACCATTTTGACTTCGTCGCAGCAATGACTGAGATTCTGAATGGGTGGAAGTTGCAAGGCAAAACGAGTCGCGAACTGAACCATGCCTTGTTTGAATCTGCTCTCGGGAGCTTGGTGAAAGAAGAGATTGACAGTGCAGACAATGTTGATACACAAGATGACAAAGAATAATCCATTGCACAAATCACGCCAGTAGCATTAAATCATGAAAAAGTGAGTGCCTTATCAGCTTGTAGGACTCCATATTGCTCAATAGGTTATTAATAAAAATGACTTCTGTAGTGCATAATCAGATATGTTGTATATTGATATTATGTATGCTATCCGTGCATTCAATTGGGTGATAGTTTAGCAGCCAATATCAGTAACTATCATGAAGTTGACGTGTTCATGTTACTGAGTAATATTGTCAAATTCATATCACACGGAGCTGTGTATTGTACATTGTTGTTTGTTTATGGTACCACAAGAATGAATGGGTTTCGATAATAAAATGTCTCCCTTCTGAAGATATCCACGATTAAATTGAATAGCGTTCCCAAACGCTTGATTGTAGCCCATAATATTCCAGTTCAGAATCTTTGATCGTCATAGCATCCGAATAAGGATACTTCGCCCCACCGATCGGGGATAAAATCTTACATAATTTTGCTTTTTTCTCATTGTAACTATCATGCCCTTTCTACAGAACTTTCTAATACAGTATCGGTCAGAAGAATCTGTAATGATGCTGGTCATGCTGATATACGATTGAAGTCTGAAATATGACTTTTAAAAAAATATTTCACGTTAAGAAATGGCCATGCGTTGTATACTCTTACCGGTGTAATAAATATATGTATTATTTGTATTAAGCACAATTTGCAACTTTTGTTTTCATAATGTATTATTGAATTTAATTTCGTCAGTGTTTTGTCAATTTGTATATCTCCATATGTTGTTTACATGTATGACTTCAAATCATCTTTGTTAGCTTTGAATATTTATATTTGTGTTTAAACTTGAATCATGGATCTTAACAGCGTATTAGTTCTTCAACAGTGTTCGTTGTAAGCTTGACGAATTCAATCATCTGATGTATTGTGACGAAATCTTTACTTATGCAAACAGTGGTGTCATAATCAATATATTTGTCTATCTATTGTATAAAGGAATCTGTATTTGTACACAGACTTATTACGCATGTTAGGATAATCTTTTTATTTCCACTTAGAGATTAGCATCTAATGTAGCCTTTTTATAGGATCTACAAGAAATCTGAATCTTCCATTGATATTTGTGTGACTATAGCGTGTTTATGTTGTTACGACATGAATGTAAGTATTAAATAATCACACCTAAGTTGCCTTTGATGATGCTCATGGTTGTGTATAATGTATAGAAAATGACCAAAGAAAAATAGGCTTCGCCGGAAATCGAACCCCAGACCTCCGTATTGCTTAACCATTGAGCCACAAAGACCCTTAAATGGGGGACGTAATAAATCCATTATAAATATATTTTAAATAGTAACATATTTGCATATACGTTGGTAAAGATGTGTTGTTTTCGATTTGTATTCGCTTATTGCCTTGAATTTAGCCATAACTTGAATTATTACCATTAAAGCTAAGTGCATGCTCACTACAAACATTATAAATACTGATTATAAAGTACTTCTCATATCCATCAGAATGTTCTACTGTTAGTATAATGTCGCGTTTGTGTAAATTCCAGTGCACATGATTGATTGATGGTAAGTATACATGTTTCTGTTTTATTGGATATAAAAAAAATAATACACTGTATTCAAAAAGTTTACAGACATAAATATATGCATGAACCTTATCCCAAGTTTGCTCAGTGGATATGCAGATGAATTGAATTCCTTGGCCTTATAATTTCACATATTGAAGGATGTGTAATGTTTTGCCATTGTATACGAATTATTGTACACTGTATGCTTTGTTGTTATTTTATTTAATTTCACAAAAATGTATTTCTAATTCTTTATCTTCTCATGGAAGCGATTTAATGGTATATCATTGGATGTTTGAGAATTATCTGGCAACATTGAAATGATGGTTTGCTATGGATGACAGAACCTTTACATTTTTAAGTTATTACCACTTTATAAGACATTGAAATATTAAAACTACCGTTTTAATATAACATATTTTCCAACAGCTCTAAGTACAAAATGACATGAAGTGTTAAGGTCAACGTATTTGTATAACTGGCATAATAATATAAATTTGTTATAAACGATCTACATTCCCTTGAATGGTTCCTTGATTTTAGCACATTGTATAAAGTCTATATAAATATTTTATAAAATGTAATAGCCAGTATATATCCGATATGCTGTATTATATTATTTGCATTACAAGTTATAGATTATCTCTACAATCTTGTTTACTTAGTGGAGGTACTCTACATAATTTGTCTTTAAAAAATAGACTGAAGTAGATGAAATACATTATACAAATATTTAAGATTTGAAAACATGTGTATAATTCCTTGCATTATGCAAAATTGTGTTCATTTGTTTAATTCGCCCTAGATTACGTCTCTGTCATTTTATATCTTTATTTCAATGCGTATTGCGATTGTGCCTTATTTTCAAGTTATTATACCACATGTAGAACAACTGTTTGCCTGATAACGTTCTTACTGATACAGAGTTCATAATATAATATGCTTTGCTCTGCACGAAAACTTTGATTGACCGACTGTATTGGTGATCATCACTCAAGAATGCATATGATCTTGTGGTCTAGCGTATAAGCGATATAGCAAATAACGGCTGTTTACAAACAATAACAAATCATGTTGTACCTTGTCAGTGTTAAACTTGCCCCATGTTTTGACGTTTTGCATTTTCCTTGTTTACCTAATCGTAACAATAATGCCAATGTAAGTACAATTACACAGGCCTTCAAATGATACCATACATAATTATGATAACGCAGTATTGTAAAATATAAGATTTATTAGATTTTAGTTTTACAGTCGTTTTTGTGGAGTATTATAATAGTGTGTTACATACACAGAAAATCTTTATTCGGTATATTTACTTCATGTTTATTGTCAACATTATGCCATTGCAAATGTGTAACCTGTACAGCTATATAAAGCTGCAAGATGATGAATCGTTGTATTTAGTATTGATGCTTAATACACAATTTATGTTTCACAATTGTTAGAACAAAACATTCAAAAGATGAATGATTGTATTAGGCTACAGCTCAAGATCAATTTTTGACATTTTTGACAATAATGTCGGATGCAGTGATTTTGTTATATGCTCTGTCAAAAACATGCTGCTAGTGCTCATAATTCTGGTGTTTTATATTAGCATTATCTTAAATTGTCGTGTCAATGTCGCATGTTTAAATGTCATTAAGCTGCTGTTCAAAGCCTGACACGCATTTGGGAAAGATCAGTCGGAAAATGTGAAAACATATGTACATACCGTGGATAAATATGATGACAAAACAACAATATATTATAGTCTTCACCATAATTAGAACACAACACTTTAGGGATTTGTTGTTGTCATAATTTGTAATGAATATCGGACTATTTTGTTCATCCAGGTAAGCGCAGTTTCAATTATCATAATTGTACAATATGGAGCAAGTACTAACGGGCTTTTATGTATGTAATAATTTTGTTTTTTGTATAATCTGGATAAAGCATGGGTTCTAACCCAAATGGACAAATGAAGTAGGCTACTCTGTTTATATTAGTAATATTTTACAATGAATGATGCATTGAAAGAAGTTGGTGAACTTAAATTGCCGGCTCCCGTGTCTACATAAAAGTTATGATATGAATAAACTCTGTATGATGTGTTAAGTATTATATTGATGTCATTCTTTAATGGATAATATTTAGAATTGCAGGAGCCTGCGAAACGTCGTATAATACAAACACACTTTTGTACACAAGTTATATCAGATAAGAAATACATTTTCATTTAACTGAATGTTATCATACAAGAAACGTAGCTACATTTAATCTCCATTTACTGCATTTTTACTTTATAGCGTAGTATTTTTTGTATTTGCTATGCATCTTATACTGTTAAAGTAATTTAATGATAAGAATGCTGTACGGTTTGCAAGCAATTTGATGTATATATCAAGACTTAAAGTTATTGGTATAAGAGTGAGTGTCCTGGTAGAGAATTCCGTTATTGTTTGATGTGGTCGATTAATTGATTATATTGTAGTGTTAGTTTTATCTTGGGATTGCAGCCAAGTTTTACAGTTACTCTGTAATACCACGCGTTTATCATATTTAGGTATTTCAAATCGCTAAGCATGTTTGTAACGCATGTGACCTTACAGCAAAAAATGACCGTTATGTCGTGGAAATAGTTTCTCTGTTATTAGCTGAAATAGTCAAATATAGCATGAGATGAAGGTTTGTGTATTACCTGAATGAATGTATCGTAATATACCTTCTATACAATTTTGATCGTCAGAAATCATGTTTAAGTATGATTGTCATCAAAAATATATCAGATTACAAGGTAATGAATTCTTCTGTGATGTCATGTGAGAATATAAAGTTCCCAGACTTATTGGTCGTTGTGTGGGTCACATATATAACTAGAATACATTAACAAGAAATTGCGGTGAATCAAGATTTATATTCCTATACGATTTCGTGTAAATAAGTTGCGTGTATACTGAGCTGGTCTTCATAATCATCATTATTAGAGACATTACTGGTAGACCAGATTCATATGCTAAGATTTAATCAAATCAAGGTATCAATTTTATTGTAGCTGTATATTACTCAAGTTCGTGGAGCTGATTGTCATTTTCTTTTACCGTGCAATGATTTTGCGGGGTTTTTCACGTGTAGGCCTATATCAGGAGCAAAGCAAATGTTGTTAAAGACTTTTCATAAAAATAGCCGTCTTATTCCAGCTCTCTGATTTTGTGGTTATCATATAGTACACTGTTAACGTTTTGCTTATAATAATGTATCATCAATTTTCCACATCTTTGCACATAAGCTCAGCTGGTTATTTTTTGCTATTTTTCTCGGTAGGATAAGCAAACATTTAGGCTTAGGTTTTCATATAAATAACGTTTGGAAATGAGATGAGTCAAAATGAGATGGATTTAGTGTACGATGGAATAGAAGATATTAAATTGTTCCTCAATTACAGAGTACTAACCCATTTGCATTTGTTTTCATTGACAGATTGATTGAATGATTGATTGGTAGGTTGATTGAATGACGATTAATTATTATGTGTAGTATGTAAGGTAATATCAATGCGATTCTCCACATGTCTTCATAACAATCAAACGATTGCACACGTTGTTAACTAATACATACGGTATTTGTGAAAAGTATTGACTTCACAAACAAAAATGCTGCCTTTGCAGTTGGTTTTGCCCCAGAAGAAAAATGCAGTTGGTTTTGCCCCAGAAGAAAAATGACAGGAAAATATAAAAATACGAACAGATCTTCATTGTTCATAAACTTCTCAATAGATCGATCGAGTGTTTGATTCCAGAACCATGTTTAGTAGGTGTTATTATGCAAGACCTGGCAGAAAGTTCAAGCACGTAGCGGGGGGGGGGGGGGGGGGGGTTGGGTGCAAAACCAAATTGGAAAGGTCCACTCTTTGCTGGTCTCGAGTCTACTTTTTTTTTAAATATGTTTACTATTGAATTGTGTGTATCGATAGTGTAGACATGCAGAAATTTAATTAGCAAATTTTGAAGATTAATCATTTTTTCTCAGCTCACAGAGATAGTTGTAAAGAACACTACAAGAACCATACTCGATCATCATAATTTTATTGCTGATTGTCCATTAAGAACACTAGTAAACATAATACTTTTGGGTTATCATAGAATTAATTTAAGCCCATTTTGTTCATCGATTCAGAGCACTACAAAACATAATCGATTATAATAGCTGTATCCCCGTTTCTCGTAACTTTTCTTGATATATTATCGTACTGATCTGAATGTCGGGTGCTCTATCGATTAAGAAAGTTAGAAGAAACATAATCGATTATAATGTATCCCTGTGTGTCCATCGATTAAGAAAACTAGAGGAAACAATCGATTATAATGAGGCAGCACAGCAGCAGCTTTTCATCATGCAGCTAATAGGCTGTCGGGGGCCAAATTATTTAAAGGGATCTAGTAGTAGATAGTGATGTTTGTATCTCTGTACTCTATTCTCTTCCTGAAAATAGGGTGAATAAATAAACAATGTAGATAAATAGACTAAATAGTTGGCTCAATACAATGTTTATAGCCCAAGCAAATCGCCGAAATTACGAAAAAACTAGCGAGGTTTTTTACCCCAACATTTTCATTATCAGCTCGCTGCTCCATTGATTTACATTTTTAAAACACTTGCCTTTAAAGGGGTAGTTTAGTTTTGGTAGAGAGGGCGCTTCACATCACAATTTTTTTGTGAGGTAATGAAAAACTGAGTGGCGAATTTGAGAGAACATGCAATTTTAATGGCAGAATAAACTTTATTTGGTCAAAATCGACCCAGAAACGGCTGAAATATCAATAAATGTATCGGATCTTATAATTATTTGGGGCCCAAATAATTAGAGGATTTTTTCAAAAAATTAAAAAAATGCTTGCACTTTTTCAAAAATTTTCAAAAGCGTTTTTTAAATAGTTTTTGATGATCTCTCTATTTAATCATTATTTCAATAAAACATCACATACATAATTTTGTATGAAAAATGGTTGAAACCAATGCCTTTTTAGAAAGCGCCCTCTTGTGTTTTAATGGCTCTTTTTGAATGATAACAGGCTTTTTACTTAGTTGTTTGTAATTTTGTATACCTTTCGAGCATGGTGGAGTTATAACTATTAGTTTATAATGTTACTGTCCAGGTTTGGTTACTAAAGTTCAGCCTTACCAAAACTGTACTACCCCTTTAATAGTGGAAGGCAGTTTTCTGAATTTAATTAATATAATAAAGAAACCAAACAAGAAAATGTTTGATTTTACGCAATTTCGGAGCTGATCGTTACCAGCTAATGAAAGAACAATCGTAACAAATATACGACTTGTAAATTTATATGAAACGTGCAGTAATGAATTAATGCCGAGAAGGAGAAAGACACAAATCACGGAAACCGAAGAACAGCGTATATGCCACAAAACTTTGTCATCTAATCGCAAATTTTAAACATAATATCCTCAAGAAAGTGATAAATTAAAGGGAAAGTTGAGTTTTGGTAGAGAGGGCGCTAGACTACTTAATTGGTTTGTGAGGTAATGAAAAACTGAGTGTAAAATTTGAAAGAGAATAATATTTAAACAATAAAATCATCTTTGTTTGATCAAAATCGGTTCAGAAACGGCTGAAATATCCATAAATATAACAATTTGTAATAAACCCGGGCCCCGGGTTTATTAGAGAATTTTGAACCAGCCGTTAAAAATTCAAAAAAATGCTTCCTCTTTTCAAAAAAGTTACAAAATAGGTATTTAAATAGTTGTTGGTTATTTCTCTATCTAATCACTATTTCAACAAAGCATCACATGCACAATATTTTATTCAAAATGGTTGAAACCGATGAGTGTTTAGAGAGCGCCCTCTTACGTTTTAACGGCTCTTTTTGAATGATAACATGATCTTTACTACGTCATTTGTAATTGTGTGTTCCTTTCTAGTTATAACTATTAGTTTGTAATGTAATGATGCAGGTTTTGGTTACTAAAATTCAGTTTCACTAAAACTGTACTCTCCTTACCAGAACTCAACTATCCCTTTAAGCTCACCACCTGACCGTAAATACTCAAATGTATAGGTTAGGCCTATATGATTATATAGATGTTCCCGTCCATTTTCGTCACCTCTTCATTCCATTTATAAAATTTGCTTTCAATTCCAACGTAGGCCTTTATATAGGACACGATAATTTGGACACCATTCTTCCTGCCCTTCACGGGTAAGGGGGTAAGGGAGGGTCCAGGGGTTATCCGGGGCGGGGGGGGGGGGGGGGGGGGGGGGAGTCAGCAAATAAACGAAACAATTCTGCTGATTTTTTTTCTTCTGGTTTGTCAGAACATTTTGAAGTAAAAAGGCACTCCAAATAGAGATCCATCAAAGCAAAGGTAAGATAATGTTGAGAACCTTTTGCCCCCATCTTGAAAATGATCCTTCTACATCAAGCGCAATAGCGCATCATTTACAGATCCACCTAACCAGAAAAACATACGCCAGAAACAACAGTACCATTAGGAGATACACATGGGATCAACAACGTGTGTTTTATAGTGTGTCCCCGGACGTATAATATCGGGGGCCAGTAGGGGATACCCGGGGGGGGGGGGGGGGGGTACTAACTTATACAGGGATGTGCCGCTGGGAAGGCTGACTCTTTCAAGAAAGATCCTTAGACATGGGTCCCATTTTCATAATAAAAAAAAACTTAGACATGGGTGCCTTTTTTTCATTTATTCCTTTTTCCTCTTTTCTCCCTCATTTTCTCCGGGATTTTGGGAATTGCCGATGTGAAATTACTAAAATTGTCAAGTTCGCTCCGCTCGCTAGGATGCATAATATTTCACAACCTGTTTATAATAACCCTTCATAACGTATATATTGTATATTGAAACAAATTGCAATTTCCCGCAGTGAAATGGCTGAAATTTCAAGCTCGCTCCGCTCGCTCCGCTCGCTCAAGTACTTACTATTTCACAATCTCGGGTGTTTATAATTGCCAAAGTTCCCTGGTGTGGGAGGGGGGACACCCCTTCTCAAACCCTCCACCCACTAGGTCGCTTCGCGCCCTCAAAGTATAATCTTCTGCCCTCCCTAAGAAAATACCCTGGTGCCGCCCCTGTAGTATGGTACAGTTTACTAATGAAGATTTTTATCAAAAACTGCAAAATGATTGTCCATTGTTTTATATTACAGCTAAAAATGAAATATTAAAAGTTCGAAATCCTTAGACATAGTTAATTTTTTCACAAATAATCTTTAGACATTGGTACCTAATTACAGCAACAGGACCCTTGGAAGTGGGTATGGGTTCCGAGGTCTCAGCCGCACACGCCGTCGGACAACACCCCCGGGGGTATATCCCCCACTTTTTGATGCGGGGGTCGCCTGTACAAGACAAACAATCCCACTATTTTTAGAAGTTAAATCTTCTAAAAATCTTACAAAATGCATAATAATAATAATACATGTAATATATAATATACACATATATATGTATACAATTATGACCAAACTTATATACAGTGATATTAGAAACACCAATTTCCAAAATTTATCCACGTGGGAGGGGGCACACCCCCTCCAGGGACCGCGGAACCGGGGGGGGGGGGGGGGGCTGGGGGCTGCAGCCCCCCCCCCCCCCCCACCTTTTTGGCTAAAAACAAAGAAATACATAATCATAAAATAAAGAAATACATTACAGTTCAAAATGTGATCAGTCCCCCCACCCCCTATACTCTAAATTACAGGGATTTAAAATCTAAATCGTAGCTTGGATTAAAACAAATATAAATACACTTAGATTATTTGTAAATCTATGGAGACTTAAAAAGTCGCGCGAAAGCAATTGTTAATCGAAGGCCAAGGTGTGATTTTCAATCCATCAAAGGATTGGAAAATAACGCCAGGTTATTGGAGATTTGACGAATGAGAACAGAGATATTTCACACGTGACCTACTGCGGTATTCTGAAGCTCAGTTTTCTTAGTTTTATACTCATGAATATTCATAACTAGGATTACGGTTTTGGTTAGAGTTAAGGATATGATTACAATGAGACCACTCTTTCCATCATCGATTTACGTAGCGTAGTGGTCACGCTGTGGACCTCCACACTCGGTTTCACGGGTTCGAATCCTCTCTTAGCCTTCTTTTTTTTTCTTTTGCCATGATAATTGGTGAGTATCGCTTTATTTAGTAAATGTATCATGCACAGTAAACTAAAAACTGAAAATTGTGGCCTGCATCACTGATTATGAATAATTCATTAGGATGCCATGAACTCGCCTGGGGCCTAATAAGCGGATTAACATAAAACAAATCCAAAAGGGCTTCATTTTTAATCTATCTGGATTTATATTTTTTAAATCCAACAAAAGATTTATTTTAAATCATGATCAGCTGGTCCCTAACCACAGCCGAAGACAGATTTAAAAGTAAATCTAATAGATTTAATTTTAAATCCTTGTAATTTAGAGTGACTTTCAAAACCATTCCGCGGTCCCTGCCCTCCCCCAACTATCTATAGACATGCACGGACGACATGTGGACGATGTAAGTGTTAAAGGGCAATGAAACCCAAGCAAAATGTTGCTTTAATAGTCTTGAAGAGAGTAAGAAGAACAATCTCTGAAAGTTAGAGCATAATCGGCTAAGAAACAAGAAAACTACGGCTCTTTGAAGATGACCATTTATTCCTATGGGGAACTCAAATTAGCAACGCAGTCTGATAAGTGTGTGGACAACTTCCCATATGTTTTGTATACGGGCCAAAGCCAAAAGCAGTCAACCCAAGGGTACAAATTTCAAATTGAAAAAATCATATTCTTTCATGTATGATGAGAAAGGTGAGTATCTGCAGTTTCCGGAACTGTGTTCGGCTAAGCATACCGTCTCTCGGATTTCCTGTAATGCACTTTTAAATAATGAAAAGCGCCCTCACAGCGCGACGGGACGGAATTTTGAAAAATTTAATTTATAAAAAAAATAAGATTCATTCTAGAAATATAGAAGTGTTTTTGGATAGCTCATGCATAGGACAATTGTACCACCTACATTTCGTATAATACTGCCCTCTTTAGTTGGGCAAAAAATTGCCTTATTCTGACATTTTTCCGTCCCGTCGCGTTTTGACATCCATTTTTTAGCGTCACTCAATATTAGAGCAGTTATTTATTGCCATCTTCTCTGAAGTATCAATGAATTCATGCCTGAACACTTTTATGAGGTTAGAATTTCATTTCCTCTTTTCAGAAAAATTCTACGAGGCTTTGACATTTTCGCGACGGGACGGAAATTGCGCGACGGGACGGAATTTTATCCAGATTAAATCCCATTTTCAATGCAATTTCATCACAAATTTTCTTTCTTCTGTAAAGTTGAAATATAATAAAAAACAGTTTCATGTATTTTTGCTTTAAAATGAACTAATTTGCTAATTAACTTTAAATTTATTTTGAGAGGAAAATATTCACATTATTTGGGTGGGAACCCTCCTCCATAAGCTATGTACAGCGGTGCTTCCACACTTACTATAAATATATTTTTCAGATTTTTTTTAAATTCAGTTAATTTTGAAATCCAAGCAGCAAATGATAAAAAATGCTATTTTAGCTAGTAGTATGTATTTTTTTATCTTAAAACATTAATAAATCTTTTTAAAAAAAGGAAATAAATTTGTATATCAAAAAAATGCCATTTGTTTTGTACATGGTCCAATGGGTAAAATTAGTAATTTTCTCTTTTTACTGTGATATCAATACTAAATATGCTTAAAACTATTTTGTATAGGCCATTAGGTGAAATAAATGTTTAAAATGGCAAAAAAATTCATGAGGGATTGAAAATTATTGCAATTGAAAAATTTGCCATTTGTTTTGTACATGACCAAATTTCCGTCCCGTCGCGTTTCCGTCCCGTCGCGCCGACACCACATGACAAAAATTAAATTTAAAAAAATGTATTGATGTGGAAGCTTAGCTTTTCTTGTGTTGAGACTGAACATTCATCCCTTTCTTATGATGCATGGCAGGATTTAACTAGGATTTTACTTTTGATAGAAAACAACATTGTTTGCAAAACAAAAAATTGTGTCATTCTATCGTTCCGTCCCGTCGCGCTTCAAAAACATGTAGTTACCATGGCAACAGACTCATAAATTTTTCAATTTTTCTGTTTGATAATATTCATCACTTTACCCTGTCCATGTAACAACCACATTTTATCCAGTCACATCTTTATTTTTGTTTGTATGATCAAAATAGCTATCAAATTCCGTCCCGTCGCATTTGCCCATACTTTTGGCTTTGGCCCATACACAGATGTTCCCATTTTTACAGTTTTCTTCATAGGCACATTAATTTTTTCCATTTCCCGAACTCATGATATGTTATGTATAAAAGCATTCTACAAAACATATGTTGAACTCAAACGAAGGGTAAACATACATTTTGAGAAAATGTAACAAAACTGAAATTTTGTGTACAAAATGTATGGGGAGTTGTCCACAACTTTGCCAGAGTGCGTTGCCAATTTGAGTCACTCGAAGAAATACATGGCTCTTTTCAAAGAGCCATAGTTTTCTTATTTCTTGACCGATGGTGCTCAAATTTTTAGAGACTATTCATTATATTTAGTGTCTTATAGTGCAAACAACAATTAGTCTGGATTTCATTGTCCTTTAAGTATTTCTGGTGTGTGTGTGTACAGTGTAGGTTCGATTGTGTTTGTATACTCTTATCATGAGGGGAGATGGTAATGGTAATGATTTCTTTAATTAAGTACATTTCAAATTTCCTTCCAAGGTATGCACCAGATTGCATTATTTCGAGTCCATATTTGCAAAAGCTCCCTACCGTGGGAGGGGGCACACCCCCTTACCACACCCGCCTCCCCCACCCCCTGCGGTGCTCCGCTCCCTCGCAGTTGTGCCACGTCCCCAATCCGTTGACCGTATACGTACCACTTTAAAATTCCTTCCGACGGGCCTGAGTACAATGATACATGAAAGGTTCACTTTCTCTTCCAAATGTCTTGGATGGAAATGGGGGAGGTGTCCAGATAAGAAAGGATTATTCCTATCTGTGACACTTTTATTTTTAGGAGGGAATTAAGGGGGACAATCCATAACTTTAGGGATTAGGAGCGGTACCATTCTCATCATCCCAACCCCTATACCCCGGCCCTTATCACCCTTATAAAACACATGGGGGCTACTTTCCTGTTGTATCTGTACCTGTATGGTATGGAGCAGTGGCGTAGACAGGTTCTAATACCGGGGTGGGGGGGGGGGGGGGTGGGGGGGAGGGGGTGATTTTTTCGCTGCCGAGACCATCTGCCGAAATATTTCTAGACAAGAAAATTGGCTGAAAGTCCTCTCAGTAGGGGGGAGGAGGGGGGGGGGGGGCGGGGGTGTCCGTCGCAAAAAGTATATCCCCCAATATTTGAGGTGAGCAGAGGTGTCCTGCATTATTCCCCCCATTATAATTATGATAGTTGAAAGACGACTGATCTCTTTAAACCACAACTAAACTACCCAAGTCCAAAATATTCCAGGGCTATGCCCCCTGAACCATCTGACCTTGGTGAGAAAATTACACCACCCCACACCCCCCCCCCCCCCCCCCCGCCGATTCTTTGAATTACTATATGCCCTCGATCCACTCATCCCGTAGCTCCGTGTGCCTATCGATTCATCACTGCCTTTCAGAAACTGTTTGTCTCTTCTTATTGACCCGGGGGGGGGGGGGGGGGGGGCGGGGTCTGTCCTCATTGAAAGGGGGGTATCATGCGTGACCAAGAAAACGAGTATATAATTAGGGTGTTTTTTTACGATCAGGCGAGATACTCGAGTATCTCGTTTAGGGTCTCAAAATCACCCAAAATCAGGAAATAGGGTTACCTATTTTAGGCTGATTAATTACTCGTTTAGGGTATCTAAAAATATGATTACTCGTTTAGGTCTCAAAACTCAGCTTACTTGCTTAGGTATCAAAAATAGTTGATTTTAATAGGGGTTTTACAAAAAAAGATTTCTTGCTTAGTTATGACTTGCTTAGGGGTTTACACAAAATTGATTACTTGCTTACGGATATCAAAAATAGTTATAACTTGCTTAGGGGTTTACAAAAAAAGTGATTACTTGATTAGGGGTATCAACTAAGTACTTTCTTAGCGGTTTACGCAAAATTGATTACTTGCTATACTATAGGCCAAATTACACTTGCTAGGGTGTATTTTTTTGCCACCACGCAAATACTAGTTTAGGGTACGGTGCTTTTGGCAACTCCCGGGGGGGGGTACTCAGATTATAGTAGGACGGGGTGTGCGGCTGAGACCTCCAAACCCATACCCACATCTAAGGGTCCTTTAGCGAAAAGGGGACCCATGTCTAAGGATTTTTTTCGCCTGCGCGCATGTTTTGGGCGTATATCCCGCTGCGGGGCATGTGTTTTTGGCGTATTTCCCGCAAATTTTGTGGTTTTAAGTTAGCGAGCGTAGCGAGCTTGAAATTTTTTGCTATTTCACATCCGCAAAACCCAAAAATCCGTATAAAAAAGGGGAAATTTGAAAAAGGGACCCATGTCTAAGGATTTTTTTGATGAAAAGGGGACCCATGTCTAAGGACCTTTCTTGAAAAAGTCACCCTTCCGAGCGGCACATCCCCGTATACCCAATATACGTGAGTACCCCCCCGGGGGCAACTCCTTGGTCACGCATGATACCCCCTTTCTATGAGGACAGACCCCCCCCCCCCCCCCCCCCCCCCCCCCCCCCCCCCCACCCCCCCTCCCGGGCTTATTGAGGATAGAGTTCATATACTAATCCATCTAATCAATTTTGCAAACAGTAACCTTTAGAGATCGATAACGGAGAAAGGGAGAATTCACGTTTCGATGAATCCCTGAAAACTACCGTCCAACTTCAAATTTTACGGTTATAAATACCAAAGACGCTTCTTTGGTTATACGTTACGCGCGCGTTTTACGGCCTGAGCTAGCTGCATCAAGGGCCGGCCGGCCGCGCGCGGGCCGCGCGGTGCTCATTTTTCAGATCCGATCCTTCGTCGTTTTAATTTTGCAGTGTTTTGACTTGATCTTGATGTCGACTGAAGTAGAGATGAACACAGGCACGACGTACGGCAGAGGTTAGGTTTGTCTGGAATGTTCATATATCTCACGTTTTGTAGATGTCAATTCCACAAGTTCCTTCATATTGCATCGCTTTATCGCGAAAACGATGCGCTTTTAGTTTTACAGCCACCATCTTGAGGCGCGGCGATTTGTGCTGGACAAAGCATGCAGCACACTAGCACTAGCATCCGCGCGCAAGGGCAGGCCGCCACTCCCGGGGCCCGGCACCCGAGCTGAGCTGCGGGTGGTGCTTTCAGTTTGTGCTGACTGGCTTTGTTGACATGCAGAAAATGATGAGGGGTTGATACAACATTGTTGTTATCTGATATGCTAACTACCGCTACGCACTTCCAGTAGGTGGGGCAATACTATGTCTATGCTATGTATCCTGATGTATGTAGAAATTAATTTTATATAGACCTAATTTGTTATAAATCATGTAAATCAAATGCATGTTGATGTAAACTGTGATCAGCGCCGTCCATAGGACGGCGCTGTGAAGACCGAGACGTTAAAAAATTTGATGAAATTTGCGACGGGTGGTTTCAAGAACTTTACATCTATTATTATTATTTTTTTTTTAGTTCTAGACATGAATTAAAGTTAAACCTTCAACCTACCTTGCTTGCTATTTAATTTGTTGCAAAAGAATGATAACTTACCTCAAATTGATGATGATGATGATGATGACTGTTATTTCCTTCGTCTTTGTTCGCTGCATGCAATGTCAGGTGACGAAAACTCGTCGGCAATGCATAGCGCATGCGCGGGGCGATCGGTTGACGTGCATTGCCGACAAATTTTTGATCACCTGATATTGCATGCAGCGAACAAATTCGGAAACCATTTTCGTCACTTCTGTAATCTTGCCAGTTTTGTAGTAAATTTCAGTATAAATAAAACGAATGAGCATCAGACATTTTACGATTTGGATCATTGATGCCCATGCATAACATAATTCGTAAGTATGAACCGAGATATGTTATTTAAAGTATGATATTGTGTTTTTTTTATAAGTGTGTTTGCCGTTAAAGCCTATAAAGTGTTACCATCACGGTATGCACACCTCAGTATGCCAGGCGCCGTACTACGTACGGCGCCTGGTTAGGTTAGTTGATGTTCAGACAGTGTATCGTAACTTTTGGTCGAGAAGCTACCACCAAACCACCTAACTAAAGTTAAAATTTGAGGAGAACGCATCGGAACACATGATGCAGACCCTAATGCAGACGTCCTATTAATAGTATTAGAAGAAAGGTAATAACTAATATTGCACTCTTTTGATCTGCATGTATTTCCGTCGAAAACTGGAAAGCGAGGCGAAATAATTGGAAATACAGGTGTACGTATGTCTATTCGTACATCATGCATCTAGATTCCTCGATTCGCACAAAGTTAACTTTGCAATTTGTATTATCCAATGCGGATCATTTTTACACACATGCACGTAGGTACCGTTGTCAGCTACCTGAGTGTAATGTTGATATTGCTCCGGACAGTTTGTATTCATGACGTTGAGATATTTAATTTAGCCAGATGTCGTTGATGTCATATTCCAGGGCTCCACACTTACTTTTTTTGTCAGTGGCCCAGTCAGGCCAGTAAAATAATTTCTCCCCCTTTTCTAGTGGCCTGAAAGAAAAATTTACTGGCCTGAAAATTTGATTTCAATTTTCATGAGTAAACCTTTTACTATTCAAAATATCACTCTTTCCTGATCAAATCTGTTATTATAGATAAAGCACATGGAAGAACACAAAATTGTTGTCAATGTTACAGTATGAGTAGGATAAAAATCTACTTGCCCAATCAGCCTCGGGCCACCAAAATATGTCTCTTGTACATTTTGCTGGCCCCAAGTGCAATTTCACTGGCCCCGGGCCAGCAGGCCAGTGCGAGTGCATATATTTTAGATTGCTTCATTCTTATCATGCACAAGTGCAAAGGATGGAGGAAGAAAAGAAGCTGAAGGCCTCCGTTCCAGGAGGATATCGTGCTACTGTTGTGTTGGGATCGGTGTCTATGATATTGGCAGAGGAGAGACATCTGGAGTAGAATATAATTGATTGGCAGTCACATGTTGTATACAGTTCCAGGCTTCACATCTTTAAACACAAGATGAAGAGAGATTAACCTTAAGAGAGATGGCCAGCTAAATGTAGAAAGAGGGTCTTGATTAATGGTGATCAAAGCAAAGCCAAGACATATTGTATTTATGCAGTTCAGGATACATTGTATAAAATATGAGGA
>JBAMJV010008886.1:0-23256 GCA_037951105.1 Echinarachnius parma | reverse complement strand
CAATTTCATCGTAATTATATAGCTTGCGGGGGGGGGGGGGGGGGGGGGGCGGGGGGCTTTAAACAATAGTTTAGCTAGTCGGACTTCAAACTCGGGCTATTCCGATAATTAAGCAAAGAAACATGCAGGGGTCTTATAATGTCTTATGTCAACTCGATCCCTCCTCACCCCACCCATTCCGCATGTAGATTAGTGGGAACACATTGGGATGGGGCACAGAAAATTGTGTGTGTGATGGGGGGCGAGGGACGGGGCCGGGGGGAAGCTCCCGCACCCCATGAATACTGTATAAATGTACACAATACAATTTTGTGTTTGTACAGTGAAACCTGTCTTAGTGGTCACCTGTCTATAGCAGCTAACCTGCCTATAGATGCCATCAACTTTGATCATCCCTGCAGTTAAACAAAACAGTGTTATTGAACCTGTCTATAGTGGTCGCCTGTCTACAGTGGCCACTATTCTGTTTTCCCTTGGGTGGTCACTATACACAGGTTTGTATTGATTTATGAAGTGTGATAGCTGTCAGCTAGAGAGGAAATAATTTATTTGGTGTTTTTTTTTTTGTCAGCTATGATATTGCCGGAGAGATTTTGTAACTATTTACTTCAAATAAATAATTATGGCCAATTATATGGTCTGACTAAAAATAATAATGATAATCTGTGTATAGCAACAACAAAAAATGAAATGAATGAACTTTCATTTCATTTCATGACTGTTCAACCATAAAATAATTTACCGTATTGTATTTTATTTTTCTATGCACCTTGTAAAACCCCACCAAATGAGACATTTAGCCGGAAAATAATATCTAATTATACCCAGACGCAAAAATGCAAAAGTTACGTATTTGGGGGGGGGGGGGGGGGGAATTATTAGAGGCACATGCGTATATATGTTTTCCTTTTCTCTAAAAAAAAAAGGAATGGCCGCTAAATTTTGTTTCCTAACACTGCCGTCCGAATCCAAAAAAGTGTACTTAGAACTTTACTGTTTTTTCACATCTTGTTTTATTTGTATTACATGACGTACCAATAGAAGCACATAACAAGCTATGTTTATGTTTTTTAAAGTCCCCTTTCGTTAAAAAGAAGCATATGATCTGACAAGGGACCCGGCCTCGATCGAGTTCGAGCATCATGCATGTCCTTTATTTTAGCAAAGCTCATGCATATGGCCTGCTTTCTACCCCCGGAGAGGGGGGGGGGGGGGGCACTCGAATTATTTTTTGACGGGGGTGTGCCGCACGTAACTCTGAAAAGCTGACTACAAGCACAAAATATAGGGAGGGTCTTTGGAGCTACAAAAACCCTGAAACGGGAGTTAAGGGGTCTAAGGAGCAGACTAAAACTACAAAATACATAGACTTGGAGCTACCAAAGACCTACGGAAACCCTCAAAAAGGCTCAAATGGTGGTCCAAGGAGCTGACTAGAAGAAGAATAATGAACTTGGCGGCTACCCAACTAATAGCCAAGTCTTCTGCCAAGTCATTCCGGGGGTATATGGAGCGGCAAAATCGGGTGTGAAAACGGGGTTCTTTTAAGCGGCACATACCCGTCTTATTACGGAGTGCCCCCCCCCCCCCCCCCACCAGGGGCATCCACCTTATAATACTGGTATTTTATTCAACAAAATGTCACATTCACAGCTACAAGCTGAATTGCAGTGTCATTTGCAACAATATTTACGCACATCGAAATATCATTAATGAACTTACGAGGTGTAAAGAAAAGTTAATATATTATACAATAATTTGAGAAATAAATCATAATGAATAGTATCACGAATTAGCCATGAATACTAACGAAATACAGTAAATTCGCCAGCCGCCCCCGTGTATTTTTTCAATAACAAAAGTTGATAACATAATATTAAGGCATCGTGTTCCAATTCGATTTCCTAATGCAAATTTAATATTTTAAGGTACAATTTTAAATCATTATAATTAATATAACGAGTGAGTCAAACAATGAAGACTCACAAAGCGATTAAAACTCTGAGATTACAGCAGAATCGCAAGAGTGTATATACGCAACAGCAGTGGCGGATCTACGGGGGGGGGGGGGGGGGGGTTAGGGGGTTTAACCCCGCCCCCCCCCCCCCCCCTTGGGCTGCCAAGTGAAAATTTGATGTGGAAAACATCACTTACGGGGGTTCAAAATAGCATCGTCATTGGGTCAACCCCCCCCCCCCCACCCCCCCTTAGCAAAAAGACATCACTTACGGGGGTTCAAAATGGCAACAAAATCGCCGCTTCGTAGCATAGAGAAGCGGGACGCAATATTCTTTTGGTGTAAACCCCCAAAATCAGATATTATTTTATTACAAGAAACATACTGGACATACCATAGAGTATCTATAATATACAGACGACATTTTTAAAATAATCAGAAATGAATGGAAAGGACAATGTTATTTTGGTAATGGAACAAACCACTCCAGAGGCGTGGCAATTTTAATATCTAGCACATTTTCTTTACAAGTGAATTTTGAAAGTGTTATGCTTAATCCAGATGGAAGAGCAATTATGATGAATGTTATAGGGAACAATTGTAAATTATGTATTGTTAAAGGGATAGTTGAGTTCTGGTAAGGAGAGTAAAGGGGGAGTAAAGTTTTGGTTAAACTGAATTTTAGTAACCAAAACCTGCATCATTACATTACAAACTAATAGTTATAACTAGAAAGGAACACAAAATTACAAATTACGTATAGTAAAGATCATGTTATCATTCAAAAAGAGCCGTTAACACGTAAGAAGGCGCTCTCTAAACACTCATCGGTTTCAACCATTTTGAAGAAAATATTGTGCATGTGATGTTTTGTTGAAATAGTGATTAGATAGAGAAATAACCATTTAAAGGGGCCCTGCAATCCAAATAAATTAGCCTTTTAAAAGTTGTCAACATAGTTTTATGTCACTATTCCAGTCAAATTATGTACAACAAATTACTGAATTGAGAAAAACATTACAATTTGTACCAGAATCACAGCATTTTACGACTTGATATGCCCCGCCCCTCAAAAAAGTGCCGTTCTCGGCGATAGAGGGCTTGGATTTGTGACGTCATTGCAGGAGATTGTAAGGCTTTGGGGTGCAATTGATGTGTATATAACGCACACTATTATTGCATCAAATGGTAATATAGAGCATTAAAACTGTAGAAATCGGAACTCTTGTATTCAGTATACATATTACATTGTATATGTAATCAAATGTGTTAATTTTAGGGCGTGCTTTGTTATAATTTCCATTTTTCGAGCAAATAATAACCTCTTTTGGTGAAAATCCAGTAGCAGACGAAAAACTGCCTAGGCTTATAAGAACATACCCTTTTGCGTTTTACGAGTGTGCTATCCTGCTAATACGACAGCGCCCACTTGTACGAACGACTGGTAAACGCATCCAGCTTTCCGTGATTGAGATCGTACGGTGCGCCCAAGTACTGAGCTAGCCGATGCGGTGGCATGGCCGCGCCGTGGGTATACTGTGCCATACAACAGTAGTTCGCTGCCCGAACCGCCTGCACATAGCTAGCTCAGCTCAGCCAATAGCTGCCATTATCGCTCACTCAGCTGATAGCTGCCCTATGATATTTACAACAGCAGTGTTGGAGTCATACTTCTATGCATACATAACGTGTACGTACGTGTACGGTCGATCGGGTTGTTGTGCTGTGATCAGCTGTTTCCGAACAGCTGTTTTACATTGTATTATCTTCGCGTTCAAGTGGATTTGAGAGTTAGCAGCTCTAGCTCAGTGAAATTATTACAATGTCATCATCACGGTGTGTTGTTGCTGGTTACACATACAACAATACGAACAATGAAGATGTGAACCTTCACGAGCGACTAGTCATTTTAGACGAATGGACTTCAATCAAAGGTGAAGCTTACGAGAGATAACTGGCCCAGTGGAATCGCGATCTGGTGTTATCTGTAGACTGTACTTTCAGACGATGATTTTGAACTAGCTGGGCTTCATTTCATGCCATCAAATTGCCATCAACCAACTTGTAGGAAAGGCCTGTGAGAATTGCCGTTGAGAAACACAAAATGGGGGTAAGAATATGACAACAAGTTGTACTGAAATGAAAACAATATTAATTTAAACGTTCTGTCAACAGTAAATTGATCCAAATCAAAATCCAAAAGCAATGCCAAAGTTCTATTATTCACATAAGAACAACAATTATAGTCTTTCTTGAGGTGATAACTGATGTGATAATTGCAAGATTATGAGGCGTGACATTGCCATGACCATGTCAGATCATTGTCTTGCTTTTACATCAGTTGTATTGCATGATAGCTTGTGTGATAATAATTATCAGGCTATAGTTTGATTGTTATATATATTAACCCATTGCTTACAGGAACCAAGTCAGCTTTGTACAGATGTTATTTCACAATCTCTTGTCTTGGGACACAAATTCATCTCACACATCACAGTAGCTTTACATGTATGTAAAAAAATAAAAAATAAAATAAAAGATGTAGGTCAGTGTTGGTTTTATATTTCTTCCTTTTTACTGTGTGAACATTCAGGTACCAACGTTTGAGAACAAATTGGAGGCACATTTGCTGAAGGACATGATAAGCTGTATGGGGGAAGCAAACTTCGCTGGAGGCATTTTATGGAGTCCCAATCTGAAGGCATATATGGATACAAGGGCATGACAACAAGGTACATGTATGTCTAAATATAATTTCTTATGCCTGCGGTGACTTTTTTTTGAGTAATGCAAAATTGATTCAATCCATCAGATCAACCGTTTCCTAAATTCCCTAATAAAATTTGCATACACTGTTATGCAATCAAATTATTTGAATGTGACTAAATGCACAATTATTTATTTCACTTAGGCATTTTAAAGCAGATGCATCATAGAAAGTGGGGCATAATACGACACCATACAACATATATATTTGGAAAAAAAAACAATATAAAACATCTGGGGGCATTTAAAAAAAAAAAAAAGAAATACGTAAGGTGTGCCCTCCCCCCCCCCAATCAGTCCGACCACGCTACGCCACTGCCTGAGACATTATGTTTGAATTGACTGTCCGGCCATCCTGTTCTTGTGGTCACCTTATCACAAAAATGAATTTATCATCATCGTCATCATCATCATCATCATAATCTTCTTCTTTGACATCATTATCATCATCTTCTCCTTTGTCATCATCACCATTATCTTCTTCTTAGTCATCATCATCATCATCATCATCATCTTCTTTGTCATAGCCATCATCATCATCATCATCATCTTCTTCATCATAGTCATCATCATCATCATCATTTATTATGATGAAATTCATATTTTTCTGCCGTAAACCATATATGTGTGGATGTTGCGATGTGCTTATATATTATTTATTTTATTTAGTATAAAAACACTGCATGTGCAACTACTAGGCCCCTTTGTAGAAAGACTTGCAATGTAAAGTAAACAAATATGCTCATTTGAACCCTGTAGACGAGGATTGAGTTGACCAAGCCAAGAGAAAAGGTGATTCAAACAATAAGCATTGTTTTATGAAAATTTAACACAAAAAAAAACTTGTCAAATTGCGAACTTGATATTTCTTCAGATGACCGTGGTCTACATTAAATTTAATTTATCTTCTTTTTTTCTATTAATAGGGAATATCTCGGTCGTCCTAGCCAACGTCAAATTCGCAACCGACGATAGATGACAACTTCTACCAATGGCGTGAAGTTCAACCACAGGTGGTGGATGGTGACAGCAACCGCGAATCTCGGTCGTCATGTCCCACATCGATCTCCATGACGCGACGACTGACGTCAAGTTTAACAACCGGTGGTGAATGGTGACATCTCGGTCGTCATGTCCAATGTCGATGTCCATGACATGACGACTGACGTCAATATCACGGTCGTCCTAGCCAACGTCAAGTTCGCAACCGACGATAGATGACAACTTCTTACCAATGGCGTGAAGTTCAACCACAGATGGTGGATGTTGACAGCAACCGCGAATCTTGGTCGTCATGTCCAATGTCGATCTCCATGACGCGACGACTGACATCAAGTTCAACAACTGGTGGCAGATGGTGACAGCAACCGCGAACTTCGGTCGTCATGTCCTATGTCGAGTTTTTAAAAAAGACTGTGGGCAACTCAAAACACACAATAAGCTCTGCACTAAACTACATGTGAGAAGCTTGCTGCAAACTGAGCGCAACTAACTCCAGAATTTGCGGTCTGCATGCATCGGCGGGTCAGATGAACCTTGCATCCATATCCATGCTGCCCTATTTTCCAGATAGTCTATACTATAACACGCTGTGCATGTTACAGTGCATGATACTAACTCAAATATTATTTTTTTCAGTTTGACATTTTATAACAATGTTTATCAATATCTGATTTATTTGTGCCATTTTCTCGAATGGCTTTTTCAGAATGAGTAAAGCAATTTTGCAAGATAATCATAATTCATTACGTCTTTACTGATTGTTTATTTTGTTTCCATGGTTACTGTGGTTCTGGTTTATATCCTTATTTTTCTGATTTTCTGAAATGTGTTGAATAAGGATAACAAGTGAGAACATGATGATTGAAGTCATGGGCGTCGATACTTACGTAATACCCATTCATCAGGGGGGGATGGATGAATGAATCATCCCCCCCTGATCAATGGATATCAATGACATATCGACGCCCGTGACTGAAGTTGTGCTTGGACTGCTTGGAGAGAAGATCATGATGCATGGTTGGCATATGAGTGGAATGTGCAGAATGACGGTGGTACAGTGGAACCTCGTTATAACGAGGTCCTTGGGACCATGAAAATTACCTTGTTATATCAGGTTTTGTCATTATATCAGGGTAAAAAAACAAAGAAATATAAAGGGCTGGGACCAGCAAAATGACCTTGTTATAACGAGGGTTTTGTTATCCGACCTCTTTATAACGAGGTTCCACTGTACAATAAAATGCCCACAGTTTTAATTAATTTTTAATCTATAACCAACCATAGGTATAACCTGTATAATATGATATCATACCTTTTTATAATGTTTTATGATAGGTCTTCATTATGTGTGAAATTTTCCATCATTGAAAGAAGTTTAAAGTGGTCAAATAAAAAATATAAATTTACTCGAAAAGTCCAAAAGTGGATTTAGCGCCTTTTGGAATTAAAATCTTCATTTATACCCATCTTCTCTTCAATTCCTGTCAAAAGTATACATGCACACACATACACAAACAATTTAACATACTTATTTGTTTGAGGATGTTAGTAGACATGATTTCATGAATATTGATGGTGAGTTTTTTTCTAGTTCGACCACATCCCAAACTGATCCAAATTGCTAAATAATTGAAATTTGTGTTCAAAACAGGCTGCCAAAAAGAACAAAACTTGCAGATTTGTCTTATTTTCATAGAGACCCATCAGCATGCTGCATTGTTTTACAATTGATCGGATATTTTAACTTTAATTCGAGACACTCATAAAAGTGTGCCCATTCCCATCCCACATACTGTACACACATATCAAACTTTCACACATTGTTTTGCTGTAATGTGAGCAAATTATCTTTATTACCAAAAAATAAACAAAACATAGCAATCAGCTTGTTTTCAGTCTGAATTTCGTAAACAAACTACATGTAGTAGCCAAGGTAAAATTCACATGTAAGATGTCATGAAAATGGATTATTATGGAATTTACTCACTCCATAAGTAAAATATTCCCAAAATAATCAGCAGATGGAATGTAAGTAAGATGTGACCATAATGGTATTCCTGTGCTGAAGGAGATTTGCAGAGAAATGTCACTTTGAAAATGTTATAAATAGTCTGTACAGCCTACAGGTTAGAAGTGCCAGTAGATGATCGTGATGCGAAGGATTCCTGAAGCCTGTATATGAGTCTGAAGGGAAGGTTGCCCTATCCATCGTTACGGCGCAGGATGGTAGTGGCACTCTCACCTGGCACCCCAGATAACCCCAACACCACCGTGCCATTTGCCTATAGGCAGCATGATTGTTTCTCCTGGGAAAAGAGCAATAGAAAGAGAAAAGAAAAGTTTGTGAGAAAAGGTATTACAAAAATCTAATTGTATGACCCATATGAGTGCTTATTAATCAGTTGTTATTAATACAATGTGTAATATACAGGGTCTTGTATAGTAGTTCTAAATGTCTTTATGTACATGGACTGTATCATAGGTGTACCCGGAGGTGGAGGAGGGGTGACCAAAAATTACTGTTTGGGGGGATTGAACCCCCCCCCCCTTTTCAACGTGCATATCATCTTGGTCTTGCCCCCGCCCCCCCCCCCCCCCCCCCCCACACTAACAGAATTCTCAACCAATGGTCTTCGTGTCAAAAAGTTTTGAAGGTACTTCGTCTCAGCTTCAAAGATTTTCTACGAATACCCCTCCCCCCTCGCTAACAGAAATTTGGCTGACGAAATAACCCCCCCCCTTGAAAATATCCTGGGTACGCCACTGCACTGTACATATCAGGCATGGTTAAAAGTACATTTACAATCTTTAAAAAGTCCAACCTACTCATTAACTGATGCGTTCATCTTCGTATCCTTCCCGTAGATATTGTTGGCGGAACTGATAGTATGCAGTCTCCAGCACTGCATGCAAATTCCTAAAACCTGGGTGCTCTGTGATGCAGTCCAGGGTCTTCTCATAAGAGTTCACCTTCTCCACCACCTGCAGGATCTCCTTGCAACATGTGAACTCTTTCACCGTCGGCATGGCCGAGCAGCCTCCAGCATATGAACACCTGCAAATTGTAGAAATGTGCAAATTGATAGCTTATTTATACCTCTTCAGTACAGCAAATTATAGTCCATATACCGTATATTGCAGTAGTGTTTGAAGCTTGAGCAACAGAGCGAGCCTCTAAACATACTAAATGCTGCTTCATAATACATTATCTTTATTATTTACAGTCCTATCATCATTTAGTACTTTATATCTTGTGTCTGTTGCAGCGTAGCTGTAGTGATCCCCTTGTAGTTGTAGGGGTGCGTTGGCCTGTGCCCCACCCCTATGCCGGGCCGACTGCGCTAGCTCAATAAGGCCATGCAACGGGCACAGGTAATTGAAATCAGTACAGTATCAAATCGCTCGGATCACCTATAGTAACCGATGAATTTTACACCGGGCCGAGATACACATTCTGTAATTAGCCACTGAATCTGACCTATAGTCACTGAATCTGACTTATAGCCACTGAATCTGACCCATAGCCACTAATCTGACCTATAGCCACCATCCTAGGGTCAGGGTATAGAGTTAGGGTTTAGGGTTAGGGTTAGTTAGGTTATGTTTTGTTTTTGTTTTACTGATAGTATAGCAATGTGTATCTCGGCCCGATGTCAAACTAGTATCCGATTATGCCCATGCTTATCAATTCTATCCAACGATCAGTACTTTCTCTGCTATTATAGATTACAAAATAAGCAGTTAATATCTTACGATAATATCATCATAAATTGTAAAATTGAAACTCACCAACTGTTGTTTCCAATCCTATTTTCCTGGTCGGCCTGCTGAGTGCTGGTAGTGACTGGTACTCGGAAGCTTTATCACGATCGCCGGTACGCGTATCCGCCGAGGCTACGGGTGCAGATTAGTACGGCTGTACACCCGCTGGTCAGAGTTGCAGCTGCATCGCCATCTTCCTCTTCCACCTCAAAATGTAACATTTCAGCATCTGATATATCACTCCCAATGTCATAGTCTTGCTCGTTATCACAGCCTGATAAATCACAGTTGAATTCATCTATTGGGAATTACATTTATTTGCTAAATTAAACAATTTTCCTTGAGTACTTCAGCGAGAACATGTACTATAGTACACAAACGATGCGAGCTGCGAGAATGTAAACAACACAGGCTCCTGCAATGACGTCACAGACCTCACGTAATTTATGCAGACTCGAAGCTGCTCTTGGACAAATTTCACGGGTCGTTCCCGATAGAGATATTGGAGTCAGATTTTTTTATAATGCGTTTTTTTCGAAGAAAAACTCTTGTCATTATCGAATTCTGCGTGGAAAACTATGTTAGAGTGTTGAAAAGTCAAATTTTGCTCCTTTTTGACCGCAAAGGCCCTTTAAACAAATTTTCATGAAACGTTTACTTTTTAGTCTTTAGAAGAAAGAGTTCTGGCAGTTAAATACAAATCAACTTACAAATTGTTATGATTTTCTGTCTTGATCATGATCATAATAATGACAACAGCGACCATAATATTTATTACAAAAACATTGATTATGTTCTTAATTAAGTAAAATGCGTGCCATATAATTATAATCTGTTTAAGCTCTTAAAGGGACATTTTCCCCAACATGTAATCACCTTTGATTATGTTCTCTAAACATTAAAACACAATTTCATGCAAATACGACCAACATTGGCCTTTTGAGCAAGGGATGAGCATCATTCAAAGTCACTCGCTGTACGGGATAATCCCATTCATCGCGAACACCAAGGAGGCTGCCATTGATGTTTATGAAACTCGGATCGCTCTAAAATGTGACGTCAAACCCGAACTACTCTTTTTGTTGGCTCACGTTTTGCATTGTGTTTGTGCACAGACCCCGCGAGCTGCGAGAGCTAACAAAAAGAGGCGGAGCTTGTTTGTTCGGGTTTGACGTAGCATTTCGGCGCGAAACAATTGAAAATCCGGGTTTTAAACAATATAATGGCAGTTTTCATGCTATACGCGATGAATGGGAATAGCCCATACAGCGATTGACTTTGAATGATGCCCCTCCTTTGTTCAGAGGGCAAACATATTTGCATGAAATTATGTTTTAATGTGTAGAGAAATTAATCAAAGGTAAATAGATGATGGGGAAAATTTCCCTTTAACATTCTATACAACCACTAAATATAGAATATCACTTCAAATTAAATGTAAAAGTATGCGAACATACTTTACAGCAGTAATGCTCTTCGAAATTATCAGATCTTCAGTCTAGCTTCATACATCTCATTGTAATACTTCATGGCCTCGTCTACACACCTGATGACGTCAGGGGTCAGCTGATCACGATCTGGCATGTCACTTGGGGGTAAGAACTCACTGCTGGTGATCGCTCTCTCGAAAGCGAACGTCATGTTCTCGACAAAACCTTCCGCAAACAATTTCCACTTCTTTACGACGTCGGTGGACGCGTTCCATTTCAGCATCGACTCATCAAAGGGCAGGCCAACGGCTTCGCAGAACTTCGGCAGAACTTCGGCAGGCTTCGCCAGAAGATCGCTGCTGTCGATGACGATCGGGGGTCTGTCGGACGTCTCTCGGGCGTACATCCAGACGTCATGTAGTTCTCTAAAAAGGACCCCAGTTGGATCGGCGTAGGGGAAGTCTCGCCCGATGTCGAATGTCTGCTCATCGGCGGCTTCACCTTCCAGTATACCCAGACTCGATAGCAGTGGGAACATTGCCTTTCTGAAGGACGCGAAGACACTCAAAGGGTGGCGGATCAAGAAGGCATGTGTAAACCCTTTTGGAAAGAATCTGAATCGGTCTCGGTCGATAGCACAAGCCATGTCTTTCACAAAGACATGAGGACTCTTTGACTCCTCGAGGAAGCGTTTGAGTGATGCGAGCCTGTAACGTGGATAAGCACAAGTAATTACGATATGTTAGACAAGAGTGTAGTACTTTTACAGTCCATAGTAAGTATTTTCCTTATACGCTCGACGCTCGTACATAATCGTTTCAAGAATTATATGTAAACGTTAATTTGTTTTTCTAGACGCGATGACGACAGGCCATCACGTGACATGACAATACAATCATTAAAGATCTAGAGCACATTAAGATCAAAATTAACTTACGAGAAGTACTCAGGATTCGCCTTGCACTTGCAGATCATATCGAGACGACCGGCAACTTGCTGATAAACCTCCTCGTTGCCTTCATAATTGCAGGAGGATGGTATGTCACAGTTGAGCTTAAATTTGCCCACTTCCGTCGTAGTAGCGGCATGGCTGAAGTAGTAAGGTTCAAACCACACCTCGTTGCCTTCGACTGCGCTGAGACACTTGGAGAGCGCGGTGGAGACGGTGCGAGGTACGCACCACAAGATGGTTCGGCTCATGCCTCCGACACCACCGCTAGTATCGTTTTCCTTTCTAACATCTCTGCCGTCATTGGAAGCATCAGCCGTTGCAGCCATATCTGCAAGGGAAAACGTACTACATCAAAGACTTAGTCGCCTAAATAGAACTAAATTTAATTTTTGAAGATGAACGAGGTACGGACCTGGACCACATAATTTAGTAGTCAAATGACGAATTATATAGGGGCAGAAGATTTTGTTTTCCGATCAGTTTACCAGGGATCCACGGAACTTATATGGGCTTACGAACAAATATTTACGAGGGGGGTATGGGGGGGGGGGGGGGGTGCTTAGCCAATAACGTCCGCCCAAATTTCATCCTTCCCGTTTCTCAGCCGTAACAAATAAAAACACATAAAAACCTTCACCCCTTGCTGCCCGAATATTGGAATTTGATAAACCTCTCAGGGGGGGGGGGGGGGGGGGGGGGGGGGGAGGGTAGAGTATTGTGGCCTGAGCCCCCTCTTTGTACGCCTGTGCACGGATCTCTGATTATCACTTCCGTGTACATTACAGATAGTAAACGACATTAAGAACATTATAGTGTTACAAATTGTCATATAGTGTTTCGTGTGTTCAGTGTATAGACTTGGTTTCAAATGTCGTAGCGTAGCGATTTCTCATGTAAATTATATTAATTGTCAAATCACACATCACTAATCAAAATCATTCTCCAGGAATCAAAGTTGCATCCGAATAACAATCATTGAAATAATTATTCCTTTTCATAACTTTTATTTGAACATAACTAACAAGTGAGGACAATTCTCAGGTTCCGGCGACAAATCATTAAGGTTCATTTAAATACAACTCATCACTTTCTATAAACTCAGAGTGGTAACAGTGTAAGAATCAAATACTGTAACTAAGAACGCTCAACTATAAATGCGGAGTGTAGACTATAACTCTTATATCAAAACCCTAGACTGTAAACTGCGAACTCGGACTTACGAGATCCTAACTCTGAATAGCGAGATGCAAACTTCACCGACTCCGAAATCCGAACGATCACTTTACCACCTCAGAACTTACTGCGTACTTCCAACTCCGAACGAGAACTGCCCTGGTCAACTCATTGCTCGAGTATTTATACTCCAGGTGCGATCTATAGCGTGCCTAATAAATCGAGGCTGACCTCGACGTGCATCACAGGTCAGTTTAAGGACACGTACTAAACTAGTGAGCTAGTTTACATATGCCTTGTCCCAAAAGGGCCGATCTAAGGTCAATCACTGAACTACTAATCCACTTTCTATAACCTTGTCCTCATGCAGGTCAGTCTGTACAGGGGTGAGAAACACAATTGGATCATGTTTACAAATACGAATGTTAAACTGGAGCAAGGTTGAAGGGGCAAAAGGAGATCATGTTTACAACTTAAAATATATCAGGGACACACAGAGTACGGTCGGGTCAGTATATAGTCAGTGCTCGTAGCAAGGTTAGGCAGGGGGTTAATTGAACAGACGCTCATAAATTATATCGAAGTAGTGACATTTTAATGGGTAAGGGCGGGTAGTTACACACAGTGGTCGAATATAACTGAACAGATGACCTTGTTCAGTTGTTGCGGGATGCTAAAGCTAATGTCACGAGTCAACATTTAAGAAACAAACACAGAGGGGATAATGGGCGAGGGAGAAGGGAGACGATTTGGGTAAGACGTTCCCGAAATCCGTAACAAATAGCTAAACTCTGGACTTTGACACAAGGCCACTGCTTATGTAGTTCTTGTAAAACACAAACATAGAGCGGAGGGGGGGGGGGGGGCAGCCCCCCTTTTGATACAACATATTAAACAAAACTTTGTATTAATTTAATACTGGCCATGCCTCTTGGACACGGGTGTGAATAATTTTGCCAAAATCTTGTCATTCCCATCTGCACCATATTGTTGCTCCACAGTAGGCATACGACTTTGTACAAAATACCATGATTTTAGCGTGAAATACGTTGATTCTCCTAAAAAAAGTGGTATATGTAGGATTTTTGCCCCACGGTCATATGATTTTGTCAAAATACGAAGTGCATTTACCAATATATTGGTTTCAAAACTCTTGGGCTGCAACAACCTGGTCTCTCCCCGTCGTATACGCCTATGTATACCCCCCCCCCCCCCCCTCACTATGATATAACACACGTATATAGTCATGATAATAATGTACATGTATAAACAAATTGTGGCAATCGTGTACATTTACATTTACATTTACATTTTTTCTTTGATTTATCGGAAGGTTATGTCAATAGCAGTTACATAATCATTGATTATTGACCGTACTATAGTCAGTGCAAATTGTACTTTGATAAAGCAAATCATTCATTTGCAAATAGCCCACGCGGAACAATGCGGAAGTAAAACACAAACTATTCAAAAAACGTTAGCCAAGTTGAAACCGACAAGAGAGGACTACAATTTGATTAAATGCTAGTCGAAGCTTTTCGAGGCTTTTCAATTTCTGTAATCATAACAACATTGAGACTTAGTTCATTTCGGAATGACGATCTATACCGGAGTAACAGACTTCCGCGAAAAACAAACTGTCTTTAGGAATAAACAACCTTTGGACTAAATTAACGAACGATCATTTCAATATCAGATAGTCCGGATATGAACCTAGTATAGGTATTGTACAAAATTAATGTGGGCTATCGAACTTTTGAATAGCGAAACTTTTGAATAAGAACTAATCATTACAGAACGTTGCCGGTCTTATAGTAACGAACGAACGTTCGGAATTATGCATGTTTAGTGTTTACAAAGAACATTCAAAATTATGTATCTTGTTAATAACGAACGATCGCAATAAATAATGTTCGGAAATCGGAATAATAAACATTTTGAACAACGATCGTCCAGCTTAGCAAAAGAACGGATCAATGTAAGACCGGAACGCTCGGTATGGGATCACTGCCTTTCGGACTAATGAAGTACAACCATTAAACGAATGCAAAGTGTGTAAATGGATGATCCACGGAAGCACGTTGACAGTTACATGTCCAGAGACAAGCTTCGTCCGTCCAGCTACGGTGTAATTCCTGACTCGCCCAGAGAAAGTCGTAATCATGGTAATCGTCATCTGAAAAGTTTCACGGCTGGTGTGAAATCTTTACGACTGCCGTCCAGGGAAAATCCCCCATCGACATCGACCAATGAAAGAGCAACCGATATGGATGCTGATGATAATCTGGTCCTGGACAAAGACGGTCGCTCAATGGGGGCGACAACGCCTCAGTCAGGAGTGGTCGAATCCGTCGCGGTGATAGAAGTCGATGTAAGCGTCACACGCCCTTCATCCATGCCATCCGATAGTGTTGATCCAGAACATGGCAACGAATCAGACCCACCTCTCCATCAACGCACAAACCCCAAGGATCTCACGGGAGCAATAGGAAGTGGAGACATGGAGGAGAAAGTTACCGCCGGTGTACGACTTCTGAATGAAAGTGAAGATGCTCCGACGAAATGCGTTCAAGTTGACAACGGGACAAACAACCATGCGTTCGTGTCCACTGAAGACGAACGTATGGACACTCGACATCCTTGTCCATCGCAATCTTACGATCACCAGCAATCAGATTCTTCAGGAGTCGGAGCAGTGGCCAAGCTGGATAGTATTCTTACATACCCACAATGTAATGTAACCAACGATAACAGCCAAGGTACACCCCCGGTGACCTTTCTTATTGGGGAAGAGGACGAGATGGATGGAAAGAAGGAGGAAGAAATGAAGGGCGAAGTGGAGGCGCTGGAGAAGAAGGAGGAGGAGGAGCAGTGGAAGGATGAACAAGAGAAGAATGGGACGGCAGTGAAATTAGAAGAGGACAAAGAGGAAAATGTGTTGACCAAAAAAGAAAGAGGTGATATACATGTACATGGGGTTATGAAAGGGAGTGCTTCTCCCGGACTTATCCATCCTGGACTCAGGAAAAGAGGTACGGACATTTCTCATCATGAGCCGTCATCACCATCTCAAGAGACCACGACTGAAAGAAACGGATGTCAGGAGCTGGGGAGTTACCATAGCAACGACACTGTCACGAGCAGTGAGGATAGAAGGAGGCACTGTGCCTCAGTGCACTTTGCGGAAGATGAGCAGGTATTGGTTTAAATTTTATCTATTTCAATCAAAATTAGCTAGAATCGTCCAACTTTAGGGAAACGCCCATGACTCTCATGTTTAATGTACCTAATTTACATAAGCTAAATTAAAAAGCATGTCCAACTTGGTTATTAAACTTTCCAAAACGATATCTAATCTCGCACATTTAACAGTGATTTATTAAACTAGTAATTTGGTTAGGGATATAAATCTGTATTGGTTAATAAAAAAAAAAGTACAACAGAGGAGATGGAAACCTAGTGAAAACCAATGTCTCTTTTATACGCATTTCAAAGTTGAGAGAATTCTCAATCCGCATTATACATAAAACATGAAAAATACCATTACAAATTAGATTTATATCTCATTTCTCCTTTTTACACTCGAACCTACATCTACATTATTTATCGTCAGTTTACTTTAATAACGAGCAAATTAAATTACAACATAAAAACGAAATCATTATCTCGTATTGTTCCTTGCTCCAGAACATAAGCCAAGGCGGAGAATCAGTCGGAGATGAGATCCGCCATTCAGAAGCCGAATCTAGACAATATGGACAACCACTTGGTAGCGAGACAAGTGATCATGTAAGTGAAAAACCCATAAATCTTAGTCAGGAAACCTTAGATAGCCTTTTGTATCATAGGTATGGTAATGCCCATATAAATAATACATAAGATATTAGGTTCCGGTAGCAAGGAGTTAATACTTTGTTTACGACCAAGCAATAAAATAGTATATGTGGAGGCACAGCTTATAATATGATTGTCTGCCCAATGCATAAATCAGGAGAAGGGAAATTCCCCTCACACCATACATGCTATTAAACTTAAAGGGTGACTAAATTACAAATGCATGTTGACTTACTCTCTTAATTTCTAGGACTTAAATTTTAAGTCTTTCTTACGACTTAAAATATTTTAAGTCCTAAAGACTTATTTCATTGGGCCTCCTGTACCCTTCGATTGAAATTTGGCTTCGCAATCTAAATCTAATGGGGACTTAAAACTTTAAGCCAATCAGACTACCCACAAATGACGTCATGCAATTCGCAAGAGTTGAAACCCGTTTTGACTGCCATTTTGGATTTCACGAAGCGACGTCGACGCGGCTTGATGGAGGAATTTCTCGAACAAATCGATGACGATGGGAGTGTGACAAAGCTACTCAAAGGTAAGCATAATGTAATGTGAATGCAATGGGATGTGATAGATTAATCTGGGAGTCAACAGCCGACGATAAATATGTAAATTTCATCTAAGTAGCCCTAACTGCGAACAACTAGCGCCCCGGGATTACATGACAGACTGCAGTCTGCATGCAATGCACCGGTACGTACGCGTACCCTGGCCTGTGCTAGCCGCCGCTAGCTGCAGGCCGGAGTGCGGCGCGCTGCAGTCCGGCCTGCAGCGCTAACTGTTCATGTTTGTAAAATTGTAGACTTGCAATAACTACTCATCGAATTGCTAATATTTAACAATTTTTATCAAAAGATAAAAAGCACTGAAATTATTGAAATTTTACTCACATTGTCTAGAATATTCAGCAGATTTGGATGATGCATGTGCACACTTTGTCAGACTTAACTGTCTTAAGTTAAGACTTACCGTAAAGTCGAGATGACTTTCCTTCAAATTGTTCAATTTCTCACGAAATGTAGCTGATATTACAGCAACATGATTGTGTGCCTGATAGTAGTTTGTGCAAATTCCAGGTTTTGAAATTACAAGGACTTGTTTTAGAATTAGGGGGAACTTTTGTGTTGTGTTTAGATTCACTGATAATATTAATAATAATAGTACTCTTATTTTGTTACAATAAAGCAGAAATGTGTAAATAAAAAAAAATGGTCTTGATTTGGTTACATAACTCCCATTAGTTTTTATGCGCCCGAATGGTCGTATTACATGTATGGCCAAGTCTCCTAACATGGATGAACGATAAGAGACCGATGTAAATGTTGGTCATGGTGTCCAGCATTGCTAAATTCGGCGTGTGGTGGCTCTTGGTTGTCATCGATATGTTGGTGATGAGTTCGAGGAGGAGCTGCTGGCCTCACTTTCATGGAGCAGGAGCGCGAGTGGAGAAGATTGTGCATTCATCGTCCATCTTCTCGACCGTTGGCCATCGCCATCATAATATGGCTCAGTATTAAAGGGTCCGTTTTCTTTGTTGGATAAGACTAGGTAGTAGGTGGTGCAACTCATGATACTAACAATAATCAACAGATATTTTTCTTCTTTTTTTGTTTGCATTCCCTTGTAAATAATCATTAGATTATGAGCAAATATTTAGAATCGTAAACGTCTTCTATTGTACTTATTGAACCTGTCAGGCCTTCTCCATATGTATCGTGACAAGATTACTTTTCGTTCTCACATTTTTATTCATAGGATGCAGAGGGAGACGTGGCTGAGCCAGTCTGCGAAGCAACGCCGGGGAAGGTGCGTGAGATGTCTGTGGGAGCAGAGGGACTGCGGTTCCAGAGGGTGCCCTTGCTGCAGCTGGAGAGTTGGTGTGGTGGTCAACGATGTCCTCGGCAAGGTGGTCGTCATCGGAGTCAAGGTGGGGAGCATCGTAACTTCGTAAGCAGCAACATCCGTGGCAAGGTGAGGGGCTTCACGGAGGGAGGTGCATGCCGCTATCTGCGCTGTCTTCCTCGCCGAAATGGAGGTCAGCGACATCGAAGGGAAGGTGAGCATCATTGGGATGGACGTCAGCGACGTCGAAAGGAAGGAGAGCCTGTTAATCGCAAGCGACGTCTGCCAGAGTTTTGTCGGAGAGTTGGTGAATGACAGCGTAGTCGACAGGTGGAGCCTGGTCATCGGAGGAGATCGTGGAGTCAACGATGGGCCGGACGGAGATCGTCTGTTGAAGGTTGCAGATCGCGAGCACGTCGAAAGAGTGTACGCGAATGCCAGGTTGGATGTTTCAAGCGTTATCGTCGAGGAGCGACTTGACATCGTCGGTGTTATCGGAACATGGACTCTTTGGTCAGTGTGCTGACGTTCAGTACGCTGGTTGAGCGGAACTTCAAAACGCGTAAGAAGCCGATTTTGAAGTAACTTTGAAAACTGTAATCTGCTTTGTTTTTGCAGAACTTATGTGCAGTGGAGAACAGTGTCTGTTTTTAGCCCAATTATGGATAGCGAACTGTGACAAATCTTGAAGAACAGTGATTCCATAATTATAGTTTTAACATTACCACTGCAAATAACTATTATGTCAGGAAAAACTGATGTTGACTGTTGAGTCTTCTTAATAACATTTTGGACTGTCACAATCAGAGAACTTAAACTTTGGAAGACTATGGGTCTTTGAGACTTTGACATGATTTAAGAAGACTCGGATAAAATAACATTTGTATCATGAACTCGGTATGAAAAAGGTTATTGTTATTTTCGTTGTTTTGTTTTTATGTTTACTGTGTATAATGTAACCTATTGTGATGTCAATAGCATGATTGGCACGGTGAAGTTTGTGATTTTATCTTATGCATAATGATGATGCGAAGTAATATTATTACAATGCTTACAAGGAAACTAGTTAGACATGTGTTAGACTAGTTAGACAAGATTTTTGCAATCCATGAGTAATAATAATGAGTATAATAAATGTAATACAATATTAATATTCCCAGTAAGCCAGTTATATCTATTTTTCTTTCTTTCTTATGTTTGTCTTTAATATCACTCTGCCTACGCCTTTTACAATGTAACCTTTACAGATTCTCCTGAGTAACTGTTACCAAGTACCAACTATGGAATGTATAATTAAGACAATATCATTGCTGGTATTATACTGCCCCCTTTACTTTAAATATAACTTTTTTTTTTTTTCCTAATTATTTTTTTTTCTTTTACATCTTCTCTCATATTATGGACCATACTGCTGATTATTTTCTAAAATTTTTCTTGTTACTCCAGTAAGAATTTACAGTAAATTCGCAGTTTTGAACAATGAATTAAGAGTTTGATTTAAATGTGCAGTAATCATGTAATTTAATGTATAAAATCAGTATTTATGAAATGTAAATTTTTTAGTTATGCAAGGTGACCTCCAAAAACGGCACACAAGAGTTTTGCTATATTTATGTCACAAGAGTATTTCTTATCTAAAAATAAATGCTTTTTCAGAAAAGGACACTAAAGATCATCAATTTTGGTTGAGCAGTTTTGCTTCTACGCTTCTTTAGCAAAAGGAGTTAAACAAATTATAGTGTTTCATGTAAGTCACAAGCCGACCACAGAGTTTGGACGGCGTGCTTGGTGCTTACCTAGCTGTGAAAAAGTGTCCGTTCGGATTCAGTTGCCTTTGAATGAATACTGGTTTCCCAGCTGTATACATGTAGAACAATTTGCAAAAGTGAGGTAATTTGGCTGAAGAAGTATCATAGCTACAAACTATTACTAATTCTTAGTATTCAGTATTAATTCCATCGTCAGATTTGTCTGGTTTGGTACTTTGGTTACTTATTCACTGAAGATTACTAATTTGTGTTAATAGAAACACCATGTAGTTCCATGCAAAACATGCAAGTATTACGGATTTCCAACAGAATCATTACTTATTTCTTCTTTTGTTAGCAGATATGTGTAAGCAAAACTATTTACAGCCATGGTCACAAATCCCTTTACGAACATTGTACGTACGATTCATTTTGTATGGCTGCAATATGGTATAAAAGTTGTTCGTACAGCATTCGTAAGGGCATGTGTTACCAAGGCTTAACCAATATCTTTGTGTTTCACTTTCTTCAGCATAAAATACACTAGTTAACAGATAAGGCTAATAAGGAATTTCTGACATGCAGGAATTAAAAATCAACCGTGCTGCTTTTTTCTGGGCTAGGCCTATATAAACCTGGATTGCAATGAGTAATTTAACCCTATTAACTTTGATAACTTTATCCCATGAAGTTGTATATTTTATATTGTAATTTTCAGTTTTATTTATTTGTTTTATTTACGATAATTTGTCATTGTTACCTTAATTGATGTATGTATAAAATGAATTATAAGTTTGATACAAAAGTGTAGTTATCATACCAAATTGTATTTCTGATATTTATGAAAAAATTCTTATTTCTTTCGTCAAGTTTGATAGAACTTTACAATCAGGATGGAAGCACATCGTGTTTTATACAGTCTGTATAAAAAAAACATGGTACAGTCAGGAAAACAAATTATCTAGGTATGATCTTTGTTGAAAATGTATGTGTATTTGGTATCATATTAAAGCAGAATGATAGCTCTTTCTTTTGCTTTTTAAATCATATCATTTACTTTTGTAAATCAAGAGTTATGCTACGTTTAGTGCGGCAAGACAATATCCCATTTGTGCCACTTTACGTATTCATCAAAGAAATTGTCATGAAAGTTTCAACGACAAAACAATTACTTTGTGAGGACAAAGATGGAAGAAATTACTGAAGCATCTTTTACTATGATATCTATTACTTAGTAGCACACGTACAAACACACACGAACACAAGCATACACGCGCACATACTTTAGTTTTGTACGTATGTCACACACTCACATTGGCTTGTGGGTGTATGTATGTTTGTGTATGTGTGTATGTGTGTACGCACAAACGCACCATTCGTACACCACACACGCTCATTAGTGTATATATGTACGTGTGTGTTTGTGTTTGTGTATGTGTTACTAAGTATTATATATAATTCTGGAAGATGCTTTGGCGGATTTTGGTCAGTATTTTCCTCATAATTATCTATTTACAGCAATAATACTATTCCATTGTTTAAACCTTCATGACAATTTCGACGATAAATACAAAAAGTGGCACAAACGGGATTTTGCCTAATCGCTTAAAACGTGGCATAACTCTTGATTAACAAAAGCAATAAGTATGATTAAAATAGCAACATAAAGAGCATTACTTCGCTTTAATATGATATAAAATACTTATACTTACGAACATTTTTTATATTAAAAAATATATATTTTCTGACTGTACCATTCTTTTTGATACACACTGTATACTCCGCTAAGTTCAGTTGCTACATTTGATTTATGTTTGCTTGTAGCAGTATATATAATTTGTCAAAGGAACTTTTTGTTCAATTGTATATATGTACAGGTCCAGGGTTTATATTGATTCTTTATATGTTTTGATTTATATTATTGTGAAATAAATGTACATTTCAATTTAGATGAAATAAACAAATTTACACCAACAGAAAAAGTGTATCAACTCGTTTTCTTTTAAGTGTTTTCTTTTAAATCCATCATGGATTTATTTTGAAATAAATCCATCATGGATTTATTTTGAAATAAATCCAAGAAAGATTTAAAATCAAGACTTTAATATTTAAATCCATGATGGACTTATTTTAGAAATAAATCTAAGAAGATTTAAAAAGTAGTCGTGAAAGATTTAAATTATAAATCCAATAGACTTAAAATTTAAGTCCTACATGGACTTAAAATTTTAAGTCTTAGGATAGATTGATTTTAAGTCCTATGGTTTTGTCACTCTCCTGAGTCCACTTGGACTTAAACAAATAAATCCTTTGGACTTAAAAATAAGTCCTAGAAATTAAGAGAGTATGTTGATCTGTAATAATGAATACATCACAAATATTTTGACTTTTTGATGTACATTTGTGTCATATTTGTATATTATATTTTGTTCTATTACTTTTATTCTACCTGCTAAGCTCCACCCCTAAAAAAAAAACCCATCCAGAAGCTGATGACTTTTCTGACATCATATGCCAGTCAATTCATCAGTCAGCTAGATGAACAAAAGACATTGGTATGTCACTTCCCATCAACTGACTACCTGTTCACAATAGCATTGCATGTTCTTATACTATACAATGCCTACTCACCATCTCACCATGAAAAGAAGGGTTTCGATGAAAACATGCAATGCTATTGTGAACAGGTATTCAGTTGATGGGAAGGGACTACCAATGTCTTTTGTTCATCTAGCTGACTGATGGATTGACTGGCATATGATGTCAGAATAATCATAAGCTTCT